>JAJHZJ010000621.1:98280-285780 GCA_023548195.1 Bettongia penicillata ogilbyi | reverse complement strand
ATCTCATCATTCAATATGTAAAATCCATTGATTTCTGTAGTTGTTTTTGCCTATCAATAAAGAAGTGGAGCTAAGGCAACTGTAGCATGATTCCACCATCCTGAAGAACTAGAACAAAAGGGTTGGACCCTTGGAATTGATCAGAGAAAAAGTAGAATTATAGAGGGTATAATACAAATACTATAATTTCATGGCTATATCACTACTTAGACTGATAATTATCCTCTTCCACTCTACGTATTGGAAAAAATAAAATCCTTTTCCTTGCCACCCAAGTTTTTATTTACATAAGAAATTTCTGATACAGGGTAGGGGGGGATTCAGAGTCAGGGACACTTGGTTTTTTAATCCAGGTGATATGAACATGGGTAAGTCAATTCACTCCTCTGAGCCTTAGTTTCTGCACTTGAAAATGTAAATAGTAGTACTTTCATTAGGAATTTCACAGGGATGTTGCGGGGAAAGCACTTTGTAAATATTATGTCATCATTCTTAGATTACTGACTGCCATTGACACAGACTTGTCTGACAGAATAGGAAAGACCTTAGATATTGATGTGAGGGTGTAGCTCTTGTTAACTTCATGACACAGAGTCACCCGAATCCATCCTTTTCATTTACTCTGTCCCTCAGTCAGATTATTGTACAGTTCAAAGCACAAGACTTCCCCCAGGGATACACATCACTGATGGACTGGGAAAGTCAACTTGGTTATTTTCTCTGGCTTCCTTCAAGACTCAGCTCAAGTCCCATTTTCTGTTGGAATCCTTTTTCAGTTCCCTTAGATGATAGTGCTTTCCCTTCTCAGGTTGCCTTCTATCTACTCTGTATATATACCTAATTATTCACATGTAGTTTTGCTGATTAGAAAATAATCTCACCGAGGATGGATTCTCTATTTTCTTTTCTTTGTGTATCCAGCACTAAGTACAATGCCTAATACATAGTAAGCACTGAATAAATGCTTACTGACCAGCTGATTAAAGAGGTCTCCTAGAACTTCATTATTCTGCCACATGGAGTATCATCTGATTTTTGTCAATATGATTGTCTATGTAGTTGCAGTGTAAGGGGAAATTTAGGGACACCATCCCAGAAATCTTGAACTTTCCTGCTTCTGTATACTATCTATAAGAGCCTTCAGAGTGAGAGAGTGACTGCTACCTTCTTTTTTCTCCAGATCAACTCCCTTCTCTACTTGATTATGGTAGCACCTTTAGGTGCTCTATAAATGCAGGTTACTATTTTTTTTACTACTACTATTATTAAAATTCTCTAGAACTATAGACGTTGCTAATCAAGCCTACAAGAGACAACATTGGTGTAAGTGAAGTCTATGAGTCTTTGAAATTCAATCTAGGCCAAGATCTGTAAGATCTTAGCAGAATTGACATTAATCCAGAAGCCAAAGTCACATTAATAATAAGATCTAGAGTAATAAAATGCAGACATATTTCAAAGCTTCTGTGAATTTCTAATTTCATACACATGTGTATTCTTTGCAATGGTTCCGGTCAAAGGCTATCCATACCTTTTCCTCCAGGTGTTATTTTGCCCATATTCTCTTATATATCTTCCATCAGGGGCCACTCACTAAACCAGAGCCATTCTTTTAGGTCTTTTACTATTATATAGGTGTCAGTGCAACAATTGGGATGTCCAGTTTTTATCTATCGCTTGCTCTACATGATAGTCTTCTTTCTTCTTCTGGTCCCATACCCCTAGAAGATATTTTTTAATGTCTCTTCTGGGGTACAAATCATTGTTTCCTACTAACCCCCCCACCCCACAGATTTCTTTATAAAAAACAATAATGTTTTATTTTTCCCCAATTATATGTTAAATCAATTTTTAACATTTTTAAAAGTTTTGAGTTCCAAATTCTATCCCTCTTTCCATTGCTGCCCTGCCCCCCTTGAGATAGTAAGCAGTCCAATATAGATTATACATGTGCAGTTATGTAAAACATTTCCATGTTATTCATTCTATACAAGAAGACTTGAACGAAAAGAAAGAAAGTGAAAATAATGTTTTGGTCTGTATTTACTTCTTCATTGATCCTTGGATTATATGCAATTCTGTTTCTTTGGAGCAGTAGTATTCCACGATTCATAGCTATATATTATTATAATGGGGAATATTTGTGTCAAAAAGCTGAGCTTTTAATACAGAAAACAGGGAGCAGCTTGGAATTTTTAAAAGTACTGTACAAGTTCCCAAATTTAGATCAGTTCATTCTTTTATTTTTCAGTTTTGAGCTTTGCTTATTTTCTGTATATGCATACATACATATCACATATATATAGATACATGCAGACATATAAGTATGTATGTATGCATATATATGTACGTGTATATGTGTACACACACACATTGATGGACTAGTACAATAACTGCATATGATCGCCTGGACAATGGGTATTTTTTATCTATTTGATTTTTCCTATTTGCATTGTTAGTCCGAACTCTTTTGATTAGTTTTGAATACCATGTATGAATCTCAATGACATTCTAATACTTCAGTCTATCAGTGTGATAGACTTGAAAACAAGAGCATCTGAAGGACCTCACTGATCCAACCTGAACAACTAGATTTCCTCCTCTGATAGAGGTGAGGGACTGGTAAACTGAAACAGTTACAACATCTTTTGTTATCTGTTGATCAGTCATGTCTCTTTGTGACCCCATGAACCCTAGCATGCCAATATTGTCCATGTGGTTTTCTTGGCAAAGATACTAGAATGGTTTGCCATTTCCTTCTCCAGTAGATTAAGGCAAACAGAGGCTAAAATGACTTGTCCAGGGTCACACAAGGTATGTGTCTAAGCTTAGATTTGAACTCAGACCTTCCTGCCTCCAGACCCACTGCACTAGCTACTGAGCCACTTAGCTGCCTCCATTATAATGGCTATTGAATCCATAACAGTACTCCCTGACACCAAAGGAATTATATTGATACTTTGGTGCATCCTTCCCTAAAATTTCCTTTCATTAGTATATTTACAAAGTATCTGGAGTCTGCTTACTTTAGACTTGTACATCTGAAAGAGACTCCAGCTCCCTTTACCTCCTTGAGTATAAAATAGTGCTGACCTTATGGCTGTTGTTGCCACTTGGGCCTAGTCTTTGGTTCTTGACAGGACTTGTCTTCATAGATCTACCACGTGTGTTTAGGGGTGGGCCTAATGTGAGCATCCTGATTTAGGGAGTAGGGACTCTGAAGTCATTGAACAGTTAACAAAATAAGGTTTACTTTGCCTTAACCTAGCCAAGATACAGGTTCACTTAATTTATATGGACCTGACCTCCCTTGGTTCCATATGGAAAGCAAGTCAGGGTATTGACTTGAGTGTTCTTCGGAGATCTCCCACATTGGAGGGATCTCAAATCAATGAACCTTTTTATGCCCTGAGGTGACTAGGAAGCTTCTGGAAGTAGGGCCAGTTAGCTCCCAAGGATAGTTTGTTGCCTTTTGGGGAAAACTAAACCCTTTTTGGGAGAAAAGGAGAAAATCTCGGTCCTTTTATAACATGTGTTGGCTTTACTACTTAGGTACCCAGAATAGAGGGCTGAAAAATTAGGTGCAACTGACTTTTGTTTGGCTTTTATATTATCAATAAATCCAGTCATCAGATTTAAGAAATATGAGGTAGTCTTTCTGTTCCTTTTGACCTAGAGCTGTATTATCTCATCTGTAAAGAATCCTTTATTTCTCAGTATGACATTTCCATCTCTCATCTAGGAGACTTTGTATGGGCTTTTCCACATGCCTGGCCTTCCCCCTTTCCTTTCTTACCTTCATTTCATACATTTCCTCCATTCCTTTAAGAGCTCAAACACCATCTTCTGCATGAAATCTTTCTAAATCCCCCCCAAACGCTAGTGCCCTGCCTCCCAAACTGCCTTGTATTTAACTGTGTAGTAAATATGTGTGCTTATTTGCCTTTGTGTTTGTGCTGTGTTTTTATGTGTACATGTTTCCCCATTAGAATACAATATCCTTGCAAGCAAAGATGGTTCCTCCCTATGTTCTTGTGTCCCCAAGGTCTGTCTGTCAATTGACTGATTCTATTGGGAATCTGTTGGACATCCTTCATCACAGCAGGAAATGCCTTTAATGGACTTGATAGTTATAGTTAGAAGACCATTTTTCCAAGTTGTGCAAGCCTGATGGACAAGCCAACAAAAACTAGACTTCCTGTTAGGCAGTAACTACACCAATGACATATATTTGTGGAGTGAATTCAAGTTTGTTGCAGGCATACATAGGTGCAAGTATTAACCAGTAACTTCAAATACAGTTCATTGCAGGTTCTTGAATAACAATACAAAGAATCATGTGTCAACCCTTTATGTTATATTCATGATTACTGGGGGAACTTCAAACCCCATTAATAATTAACTGGGAATGAGTTTTGCTTTGTTTTTTACCAATTAAGACCATTGCCCTATGTATTGGGACCTTTAATATGTTTCTACTAGGGTGAGGTTTTAACATACTTGGTGGAAAAGTACTGATAAAACTAGCTGTTATTGTCTTCTTAAGCTGAGTTCCCACAGGATGGAGGAGTACAGATGAACCTGTGACTCTGGGCTAGGGGTTTATCTCAACTTCAAGATGAACTCCTCTCCAGATTGCCTTGCACAGGACATCTGCCAAAAAGGGAAAACACTGGGCTGGAGAAACTGTACATATCTTCTCTTTCTCTGGTGGGAAAAACAGAGGTTGAGAGAAGCTAATTGCTAGGAAACAGAAACTTAAGCAGAAAAATAAAGCTTTAAAATGATTATGTGTCTAGCACATAGAAAATAGTCAGTTCAAGGGTTAGGCCCATTAAACTGATGCTTTGTTAAATAATGAAATTTCTAAAACATCTGGAAGATTTTAACATACACATAAGGAGATATCTTGATGGAAAAGAGCTTTTAAGGCTGCATATGACTGTTGGGTCAAAATTTTTAATAGTTGTAGGATAGCTGATCATTTTTTCGTCTGATGGACTTACAGTGTGATGAGACTTTGGACTTTGTATTGCAGTTATCTGTAAAGGATGTGGATGTGTCTCTGGGTCAATCCCTTAGTCAATCAATATTTATTAAGGATCTACTGCATTCCATGTGCAGTGGCTAGATACTGGGATTAGAAATCCCCAAATACAGAACAGTCTCTACTTTCAAAAAGCTTCCATTCTATCAAGGGAGATACATGTATAACTATATAGAGTATAAATATATAGAGAATAAATACAAAGCAGTTAAATACAAGGCTACAAGGAAGGGAGAACACTAGCATTTGGGGGGCAACAAGAGGGCTTTGGTGTGTAAAGTTGTGTTTGAGCTTCAACTTAAAGGAATAGAAGGAATCCTTAAGATAGAAGTGAGAAGAGTGTGAAGGTGTGAAGGATGGTCAAGGAAAGACAGAGATGTGTAATGGAATGCTATGTATGAGGAACACACAGAAGGTCATTTTGATTGGAAGTTGTTTGCACTGTTGGGGTCTTCCACCTTGGTAACCTGATTGGCTCCCAGTTATGGGATGACCTGTTTTGCCCTATTCTAGAAATAAAAAATTGGTTTCTCTTTTATCTTCTTTGTTCAGCAGCGATCTGAAGAGATCAGCAGAACTAGATTGGCCCTAATTATTTGTGTCTCTGGGTATGTGTGGGAGGGTCTTTCCTCCTCACGGTAGCTTTGAATGGCTGTTTGGGGCAGAAACACGTGTTTCAGAGATAAAGAGTTTCTTAGAGATCGTAATTCCAGAATATAGTCTTGTAACGAAAGAAGGAGTTTTGTAGGGGAAGCACCTGTCTTAGGGGTTACTTTGAGTCCCAGTTTTGAAAGTTCAGGGATCTAGCTGATTTAGAGAAAGGAAACTTGCCAAGAAACATTGTGCTTTTTGGTAAAAGAAAAGCATTGTGTATGTAGCACCTAGTACTGGTAGGAGCAGGTAGATGCAATGGACTGGAGACAAAATATGGAAGAACAACTTACACTTTATATTTTGTTATTATTATAACAAACTATTCAAATGGTATGGATACTTGGGTGAAGTACTTTTTCTTTTTATACCCAGCACATAGCGCAGTGCCTGGCATATAGTGACAGTAAATGCTTTTGATTGGTAACAGGTTATTTTTTTATTAGTGAACCTAGCATTTGTGGGACACAGGAAACTCTCCTACTCTTTTTTTTTTTTTTGGCTGCTGTTAAAAAGCCCAGTCTCAATTTTGTGATTATATATGAGGCAGTTCCTAAGGCTAGCACTACCCAGAATATCCTCCCTTATTTACCAGAAGGCTAGATTCTGGGATTGTGCTACTTAGGATACCTCCCTACTCTGACCACATGATCAGATTCTGGTCATGCTCATCATGGTCCACTTATATCCCCCTCCAGAGGTGCCACATGAGTGAGAGGATGGATTAATACTCCTCCAAGACTGGGACCAGAACTCCACATTGTCCACAAACTATGTTTTTGGACCATATGGGTAAATATTATTCTCTTTACCTGGGCAACCATTAAAAACTCCTCTTGGTGCAAGATAAAAGAATTAAGTCTGTCCACATCTTTGTATATCTCTTCAAGGAGTGCTGGTGCGCCATCTTTCATTTATATCTTCTGGCTTCTTTTATGGAAAGGATATCAGTTTGGCTAAGGTACAGTAGTACTTTAGTCTGATAGTATGTCCACTTGGTCATTGGATAAAAATCTCACATTTAGAATGCCAATGGTTAAATTAATGTTTATAACCAGTCTAAAAATTTTTGACCTTTACCAACCTCTGCCTTCTTTTCCCCTACTCTACTACTTTCCCAAGAGGGCCACACAGTTTTGAGGAATATTTAAAAAATTTTTCTTTGTTTGATTGGTTACCATGGCCAAGAAATTCTTTACTTTGTAATAATAATAACTAGAATTTCAATGACACTCTGCAAAGAACTTTTCATATTATCTCATTGGATCCTCATAACAACACTGTGTGGTTGGTGTTGTTTTTATTCCCATTTCACAGATGAAGAAACTGAAGCTGAGAGAGGTTAATTACCTTACTCAGGTTCATATTGCTAATATGCAGGTTTTGAAATCATCTCTTTCTGGCTCTGGATTCAGCATTCTGTCCTTTGTGCTGCCTAGCTGCCTGAATGAGCTGCTGTCATACTAATGAGATTAAAGATCTTCCCCATCCATTAATGGGGAGTTTGATTAGGGGAGATTTGTAGGAAGGTCTACACCTTTTGTTAATGAGGCACTGGTTCTCGAGGGTTGTGATGTCCTCGGGCTCTGAAAAATGTAGGAATACTCTGAGGTGAGGTTTTACTTTGGGGCTTACTCATTGGAAGTATTTGCTTATCAGGAGGAGACCCTGGGCAGCCACAAAGGATCTGCAAACCCCCCCCCACCCTCCCAAAACCCATATGTTTGTGCTTCTCTCTCTGCTAACAATGTATTTATGGTCAGACAGTTGAATCTGTCTATTGATCTGAGATATATGTATTGCTTACATCAGACAGTTGAAAGCCCTGTCTGTTGGTTGATTATTTCTGTGTTTGATTTTCTCTGAAGTTCAGGGTGCTGACATTTTCCCCTGAACGAAGTGAATGATATATGTGCTTGATTAAAGTGATTGCTGACCCCTCAAAAATTGCCTTTCCTTTTAGATACGGAGATCAAAGAACCTGTGATAGCAGGCCATCCTGGATGTGTCAGGGTGCTTGCTTTTACATCTGGTTCTTAGTGGTGAGCCCCTCTATACTTAATCAGTCTAGTTTTCAGAAAGTAGTCATAGTCTGTTGGTGGGACTATATTTGAAGCATTTCTTAGCATAGTAGAAATTACCAGAGTTTGGGTTTTATTGAAACAGGCTTTGAAGACCCAGGGTCCTCACCTCTGGCCCATAATAGCTGATAGCATTAAGTGAGGATTTTTTTTTCTTATGAATACCAGGACGATGTAGTAACTAGAAGAAATGTGGACTTAGTTCTAGCACTAAGACCACTCCACTGCTTAGACAGATGGAATGGATTCTTCCTGAGTAAAAAAGTTGACATTGCCTCTCTCTTTCTGCAAAATGAAGTTGAATTATATAGATGACTTTCAAGGCACCTTCCACATCTAAATACTTTGACTAGATTTGAGATAGCTATCTGCCTGTTGGTCACATCTTTTAAAAGAGGATAACTGTCTTGATCCTTCTTCCCCTCCCCCCCAACCCCCCATGAAATTGATATGCATTAATTTGGAGTTGTAGTATTTGCTTCCACAATGACCTCCAGGGAGCAGTCAAGGACAGCACACAATAGGAAGAGAATTTCCCAAATTGATAATGAAGAGAAAAAAAATAAAATAGGAAGGCCAGGAAAGGGCATACTCTTCTGTTTCTCCAGTAAATCAGAGAACAGGGGTCTAGAGATCTCCCAACTCTCATAGAGACATAAATTATTAGAGCTGAAAGGAGCTTTAGAAATCTTTAGTTCAGTTCTCTTATTTTATAGAGGAAGAAAATGAAGCCCAGGGAAGTAAAAGACCTTGCTAAAGTCATAAAGACTTCTGTCTAGGTATCTCTTATCCTTTGTTGTATCTCTTTCTCTCTGTGTGTCTCTCTGTGCCTCTGTCTGTCTGTCTCTCTTTCTCTCATTCACTCAAGAACCCTGAAATGCTCAGTATTTGAACCTGATTTTCTTTTATTTGAGGAAAGATGAAGTCCTAACAACAGGGAGGAATCAAAAAAGGCTTCAGGGAGACTGTGGCTCATGAGCTAGACCTTGAAGAAAGTATATTCCAGTCCGGGTAGCAGTCTCTCCAAAGGCATGGGGGTAGATGGATAGGTGTGTGGTGGAAGGTGGGATTCCAGCTTTTGGATTGGAGAGTAGACTACTTCGGCAGGAATGCAGACTATGTGAAGGAGAACAATGTGTGATCAACCTGAAAAGGAAGGTTGGAGTCAACAATAGAGATGTCTGCCTGCTTTGTTAGCCAATTGCAAAAGATCTTGAGTCTGAGAGGGCTAGCCCTGCTGGAGTAGTTCCGGACTCCAGAACACTAAAGCATTTAATGGTTAATGGTGTGGAAGAGAGTATGTGTGACAGGGGAGGGGTTAGCGAAAGTAAATATAGGCCCAAATCTTTCACTAGGGCAAAGGTAATTTAAGGGAAAAAACTCCATTAAGATAGAATTCAAGAGGCCATAGTGTTTTATGCCCTGATTATCTCTACCACCCTGCTATTTATCTCCATGGAGAGAAGTGAGGTAATAATTAGAGAATCAAACCTCCCTAGCTCATTCATGCAGGGCACAAATTCACTTGCTGTTTGCTATTTATTTTCCAGATGAAAGACTTTAATTTATTTTTCTTTCTTCTTTTAGGCACACACCTGGCTGACCATAACCATTCCAGCTCTGCCTCTAGTGTTCCTTGATTTTCCTTCTTTTCAAGGCCCCATCCATCACTGGGCGATTGGCACATAGCAGCACCATTTTGATTCTCAAGAGAGACAATAACTCATTGCTCCTGGACTCAGAGGACTTCCATTTTTAATAGAAAATTTAGATCCTAGAATGATGGTTTGGAAATAGAGACCTGGAAGGGACCTTAGAGATGATCTAGTCCAACCCTCTTATTTTACAGACAGTGAATCTAAGGCTTGTATGTCCAAGATTCCACAGTTAGTTAGTGGCAGAATTATGATTTATCCCCAAATCTTGTTGTGTAGCCTTAAGTAAATACCTTAATCTCTCTGGATACTACTACTACTACTACTACTACTACTACTACTACTACTACTACTAGTACTACTAGTATCACTAGTACACTAGCATTTATATAGTGCTTCAAGGTTTACAAAGTGCTTTAAAAATATTACCTCATTTGATCCTTACAACAATCCTGGGAAATAGCTATTATCCCCATTTTACAGATCAGAAAACCGAGACAGAGACTTGCCCAGGGTCAGTGTCTGGATTTGAGCTCAGGTCCTGGTTTGTTGCTCTGTCCAGGTGACTATCACCTTTTTCCCCGTTTAAGTGTGGCAGTGATGATCTATCTCAAGGCATCATTATAAAGGCTAGTAGACATGATTATGAAACCCTACGGAAAAAGATTTGGGTACTGAGTCATTATTGGGTTTAGATAACAAATATTGGTCTTTTCAGTCACATTTTCAGCAAAATTAGTTGGAATGGAAAAGCCAACATTATCATTTTGTCCAGGAAGGGAATACCCAGAAAGTGTCAGATGCTTTGAAAATCCTCAGCCTCTCAAATGAATACTGAACATTTCTGGTTTCAGAGAACTTTTGGCAATCACTTTTTAAAAGCCTATTTCTCCCTTTTCTGCAAAGTTCCCTCAATCCTACCTCACACATTTTAGGAAGGACATTGGCTGACAAGTTGGAGAGCATCCAGATAAAGGCAACAAAATTGGTGAGGGACTATGAGACCATCCCATCTGAAGTTTAGCATGGAGAAGAGGAGACTAAATGAGGATATGATAGCAGTCTATCAGTGTTTAAAGGATTCTCTTGTGGTAGAAGGATTCACTTGGTTTTGCTTGACCCTAGAGGGCAAAAGTAGGAACAAAGTATAGAATTTGTTGAGAAGCAGATTCGTTCTTCAGAAAACTTTCTTATGATTGGAGTCATCAGAAAATGGAACACAGAACCTCAGAAGAGAGTGGGTTCCCTTTCACTAGATTTCTCAGAGTGAATGCTGAACAGTCACATGTTGTGGGATACTGTCGAGAGGATCCCTGTAGAGTTATAGGTTCAACTAGGTGAATTCTGAGGTTCTCCCTTCTCTGATATTTCTCTTATGAAATGGGTTGAAAGAAGAGCAATAGCCTGCGTGTCAGAAAGAGTCATTGTGGCAAACTCTCTGAGATTTTCTTACTGGTTTGCCTGCGGAGGTTTAGCCTTAACCAAACATTTCTCATTCAGAGGCAAGGAGAAGGTGAACCTTCCAAGAGGTTGGTACTTAAAGCATCAGGCACTAACAGAGACTATTGAATATGCATTTCGTGTTCACTTTAATTCTATACTGTCCAAAAAAAATTATCCCTCAGGGTTCATGTCTCCTAGAAAATCAGGTCAGGGATTGAGCTCAGCTATCTTCTCCTCCTAGAAACATTTCTGCTGTTGTGGTTGATCCTTCATTCTTGGAGACCAATGACATCAGGAGGGTGATGTCGTGGCTTGTATGAGTTGGATTTAAGTGAGGCATGGGTGTACAAAGTCATCAGCCTCACTCTCTTCTCCAAAGTCCAATGGCAAGACAGAAGTCAAGGTGACTAGTGATGGCCCCAGAAACTTTGTACTAGCTGAAAAGTGAGCTGGTACTGACTGAGAGATCCAAGAATGTCTGCCCTCTTAAACTCACTGTTAGAAAAGTTAGAAAATTACCGGTGCTCAGAGAAAGGAAGAAGAGGAAGTCAATGCTGTTAGCTTCTAACTCAGGATCATCTCGACTAGGAAGCAGATGCCATACACAAGCAGCCAGTGTGGGAGGTGGGGGGAGAGTAGCCCTGTTCCTCCTTCCTCCTTTCAGTAAGAAGAGATGGAGGGGAGAGGGAGGGAGGGAGGGAGAAAAAGAGAGAGAGAGAGACAGAGAGACAGAGACAGACAGAGAGAGACAGAGAGAGAGACAGAGACAGAGAGACAGAGAGAGACAGAGACAGAGAGAGACAGACAGAGAGACAGAGAGAGACAGAGACAGAGAGAGAGACAGAGACAGACAGAGACAGACAGAGAGGAGAGACAGAAAGAATGAGAATACATTCCACATTGCATTTGAGAGAGAAGAAGAAACGAGAGCAGTCTGTTGCCCTTTTAAAGTCTGCTGGGAGTCGAGTCCTGCTGCCTCAGGGTAAATCCCTTTCCTAGCATTCCCTTCCCTTTGCTGCAGGCCCAGGGACCAAAGGATTGCCTTGCTATTCCGAAATACCAAGCCGTTGAATGCTAAACATGTGTGTCACCAGAAGTAGCCAGGAGAGCTCATTTCAGCTCCATGGAGAGTATTCCAATCCAACTCTGGCTACATCTATAAAATAGAGATAATACCAAGTACCTCATAGTGTCGTTGTGAGGAAAGGGTTTTGTAAAGCTCTCTATAAATGTGAGATATTATAGCAACAACAGTAATTATTATTATTTATTATAAACCAATAGAATTGAGCCATTTGGGAATTTAGAAATAATATTCTATAACTTCTTAATTTACAGATGAGGAAACTGAGGCCAAGAGAAGGTATATGATTTATTACAGGTCACATAGTTTTTAGGGGTTTGAACCCACATTCTCTGGCTCCATACCAAGTTCAAGTTCCTGCCTAACCCCCTCCCCTCCCATGCCTGGCTGCCTTATCACTGTTTCCTGATGTTGTATTTAGAAGCTCATGCTGGTATTCCCTGTTCAGCCTCGGAAAGCTCAGGTGTTGCTAATTAAGCTGCCAGCCCAGAGACAATATTATTCTTTGAAGGACACAATTGATTGTTTCCTCTTGCCCTGGACTTGTAGGGGCCTGGGTGAAAAGGCTATAATTAATTGTTCAGTATTGATACGGTCCTCAGTTCCCTGTGTGCCCTGGCCTTGGTGGACGTACACAAGCAACGTCCAAGTCCGGGCATGAAAAGATCGTTGCCCTTCCCTGCTGGCTCTTTCATCCCACTTGGGGTAGATGTTAGCAGTAAGTGAGTATACCTGAGTCCTGCATATGCTTTTTGATAACTCTGTCCTCTGTCTCCTTCCCAGCTGCCGCTTTTTGACTTTGGCAGCCCTCCAGGTCTATATTATATCTGCATCAGGAAGCAGAAGCATTGCATATGCCATGTGAATGATTCAGCTGATTCTGGGTACTGGGGGATGCCATGAAACACCATGGAATCCTTTTATGCCCAGGACAGTACATTATTTAGAGAAGACACTGTCAGTGATTCATAAGCCATAGTGAAAGTCAGTTTCAGGATATCTCTTTGCCTAGATCCAGGAAGATTCATCTTCTGAGTTCAAATCTGGCTTTAGCTGTGTGACTTTAGTTAAGCCATTTAACCGGATTTGCCTCAGATTTCTCATCTGTCAAATGGGCTGGAGAAGGAAATGACAAACATCCTAGTATTTTTGTCAAGAAAACCCCAAATGGGTTCATGAAGAGTTAGACATGACGGAAATGACTGAATAACAATATATCCTACGCCACCTTTTGTGAATGTGGCACAGTGACAATCCTGCCACTTATACCTGTGGACATTGGACTTCCCTGGGAAGGAATGGAACTGAACTATTCTACCCCAAATTCCAACACCACCTTGTGGCCTTCAGTATAGCCGGACCGGCTAGCTAAAGGACACCTCCAGAGATGTGAGACTTCTGAGATAGGGGAAAGGGCACTAGCTCTGGAGACAGAGTATCTGGGTTTCAGCCCCATTTTTGCAAATACCTCAGCCTCCCTGGGCTTCAGTTTCCTCATCTGTAAAATAAGGGAAGTTGGATGAAATAATATCTAAGGTTCTTTCTAGGTCTAAATCCTGTGAACCTTAATTCTTATCTTAACTCCCATAGCACCCATCTGGTACTGATCAGGAAAATACTTCCATTGACAGATAAAAGGACTGAGGTAAAGTGAATCACCCTTGGTCACACAGATAGGTGGGATAGAGTGAGGAATAGAGGCCAAGTATCTTTCTTTTGAATCATTCCAAGTTTTCCTTGGCATATCTCTGCAGAGATCCACAGGGGTCTCCTCGTTCTGAGAGTGTTGCTTAGATATAGCTCACAGTCTGTCATTGCTGAATGTTCTGCTGTCTATGGTGGGGTCAGCCACACTCAACCTGCTACTTCTTTGGTATTTCATCTCTTCTGGTTATAGACTGAAGTCATACCTTTATCTCAGCACGGTCTATTCCTATTAAAAAGCACTTATAGCCTGTCCTATTTAGCCTCAACCAGACCCTCAGAGGATGTAGGAACTGTCCCTGCTGCCTCCATCCTCTCTCCTCCTGTGATCTAGGGATGAGGACTAATAATCCTTGAATGAAATTTTGCAATGAGACACCACCAGTGATCCCTTTTTATCAAAATTCAATGACTTTTGTCTCAGTCCTCATCCTACTGGGTTATTTGGCATCTGGGTGGCACAGCACCACATACTGGACCTGAAGTCAGGAAATTTCGAGTTCAAATTTGACCTTACTAGCTGTGTGACCCTGAGTCAGTCACTTAATTTGTTTGCCTTAATTTCCTCCACTGTAAAATGAAGATGATAATAGCACATACCTTCCAGGAGTTATGGTAAGGATCAAATGAATTAATATTTGTACAGTATTCAGCACAGTGCCTGGCACATCGTAGGTGCCTAATCAAGTCTCACATTCTTCCTTCAATTTTCATTATGTTCCACTGTCCTGATTCTCCTCCACTTTGATCTCTCCAGTGTTGTCGTTCTGTCCCCTTAGCTGTTCTTCCATGTCTACACCACTGCTTGTGGACACTCCCCAAGACTCTGCCCTCTTCATTTTGCTCCAGGTGTCACTATTGACTCATCTCCACAGGACTTTCTTTACCAGGGCGTAGAAACCTCTTCACCCTCCAAGTTCACTCCCCTCTGTACTACTTGGAAGTACCCTACACCGTGGGGGCCTCTCCCTTTGATTGGTTGGCCCTTTCCAGAACCTCCAATTTATGTAGGTGCTCTGAGCCAATCAGTTTCTCATTCCTCTCCAGATTCTGCTATTGACTCACTGAATTTTTTAATTTTTAAAATTTTTTTTTTTTTTGCTTTGCCCCTCCTGTGACTGTGGTACCTTCACCAGCACCATAATTACCCTCACTATTTTCAGGTTCATTTTAAGCATTGCCTTCCCATATTAGAAGATAAGTTTTTTGAGGATGGAGATGATCTTTCTGCTTGTACTTAGCATAGCACATGGCACATGGTAATTACTTAATAAATAATTCTTGATTTGATTTACCCTTGGTTTTCTGTTCTTCTCCAAGTTTACTGTTAGGCCAATGGTTTTTCCACTGCAGTGTACTATGTTTTCCTTGCCATATTGGAAGTAAGTGGCACATGTATGTTGGATATAGTGCTGGCCTTGAAATCAGGAAGATCTGAGTTTAAATCCTGCTTGAGATATTTACTTGCTGTGTGACCTTGGGAAAGTCATTTAACCTCCAAAGCTGGGAGAGGTAAAGTGAATTGCCCATGATTACACAGCTGATTAGTGATAAAGCTAGGAAGAGAGGCCAGGTCTCTTTCCTTTGAATCATGCTGCATTTTCCTTGGTATATCTCTGCAGAGATCCACAGTCCTCAGTTTCCTCATCTACAAAGTGAGGATAATAGTGCCTAGCTCCCATAGTTGTTAATAATATTTGTAAAGTGTCATATAAATGTCAGCTGTTATCATTATATCTCTGGAGAGATCCCGTTAGCTCCCTTGAGAGCTCATTCACTTTGGTGACTTTTCTGCTGTCCCAGACCTGTGTTCCCAAGTCCTGACCCCTCCTTTGAACCCTGGTCCTTTCTATATGCCCATATAACTCTAGGACCTTTCCACTTGTGTGTTCTGTTACCACCTCAAACTCAGCTCATTCAAAACTAAACTCTTCCTCTCCCTCTGCAAACTAGTTGCCTTCTGATGTTTCTCCACACACCTTAGTGGCATCACTAGTCTTGCACTGTGGACTCATCTTTGATTCATTTTTCTCATTTATTTCCTTGGCCACTGCCACCAAATCACCAAATCCTGTTGATTCTTCTTCAAAATGTTTGTAATTTTCCTCTTCTCCATTCCTAGTGGCACATACTACCTAGAATCAAGGCCTTTACCATTTCTTTACTGGGTAATGGGAATAGCCTATTTTCTGACCCCTCCCTACCCTACCTTCAAGCTCTCCCTTCTCTGATATGTCTTAACATTTATAAGATCATAGGATTACGGAGGACCTCTGAGAACATCAAGGTCAACTCTCTCATTTTACAGAAAAGGAAACTGAGGATCGCAGAAATTAAAATGATTTGCCTAAGGGCATACAGGAGGTAACCTTCCAAAGAAGAATTGTAACTTGGGTCTTCACATTCCAGAGCTAGTGTTTTTTCTATTGTCTCACATTGTGACCTCATAGATATGAATGTTTGCTTCAAAGATGCTGATCACATGCCATGACACAACACTATTCCGGTTCTCTTCTACTGCCATTGGCAGGCCATTAACGTGTCCATGTCCTCATGTAAACCAGTCTCAGAGCCTCACCCAATCTGTTACCATTCTAAATGCTTCTACTTTACCCCAAACACTGCTTGCATTGTGTTAGTCTCCTCTACGAAAATCTCCAATGGTTTTCCCATTGCTGACTGTATCCAACTCCTCTTCCTAGTTTCAGATTATTCTACAACCAGAACTTACAGAGCCAGTCTTATTTCTCATTATGTTCCCTAGTTTCAGATTATTCTACAACCAGAACTTACAGAGCCAGTCTTATTTCTCATTATGTTCCCTAGTTTCAGATTATTCTACAACCAGAACTTACAGAGCCAGTCTTATTTCTCATTATGTTCCCTAGTTTCAGATTATTCTACAACCAGAACTTACAGAGCCAGTCTTATTTCTCATTATGTTCCACAATGAAGTTCTGCTTTGGCATGTTGCCTTTCTTCATGTTGCTCTCATAACCTGAGCTACTCCCACAACCGTAATTCTTTTTGCTGACCCAAGGCCTCCCTTTGCTTCAAGCATCAGCCTCCTCCACATAGCCTTCATTGGTAGAACTCACAGAGCTCTGTGTTCCTACTGTACTTAAAATTTGCACTCTGCCACTCAGCCCGGGATTATTTGCGAATTCTCATTGTTCTCTCTTTGCACTACATGTAAGCATTTTCTATCCAACTTGAACATAAAGTCATATGTTCCTTTTGAATCTGCACCATTGCCTAACAGCGATGGGAATAAAATATGAATTCAATGAATAATTATTAATCAAACTTAACTGGACTCAAAACAAACATTATTGTTGAAAAGAAGAAATTTGTCCCAAGTTATTCAGGCTGTGTGACCATTTTGTACAATAAAAGTCAGTTTTTGGTGTTTGTCTGAATGTTCACAAAGTACTTTCTCAAGGTCTCAAAGTCCTTTCTCTAGGATAGACCTGATGCTGGATTACTCATAGGCTCATTGAATCATAGATTTAGAGCTAAAATGGACCTTTGGGGTCATTTAGTCCAACCTTCTCATTTTATAGATTAGAAAGCAGCCCCACTTCCCCAAATTATGTGCCTCACCCAAGGTCATACACAAAGAAGAGGCAGAGTCAGGATATGGACCTGATCCTCTGGCATGAATGCCAGCCCTTGATCCACTCAAATACTCATCCTGGCTCCTATTCCATCTCCCAATCTGTACAGGTGCTCAGTTTCTAAGACATTATCTTCTGCCTCCTGCTCTTCTCCTTGGCCACTCTTTGTCTCAGAAAGCCCACCCACTCTCATGATTTCAACTAACACTTGTGTGCTGCATTTCTATTCCTCAGAATCTCTAGCTTACATTAGGGCCCAACTCAAGGGCTCCTTTTTGGCATGAGGTGATTCCCCCAACCTGCTACTACCTTCCTCCCATATTTTCTTGTATCTGCTTCTGTGACTGTAGACTTTTTTTCCCCTTCCCTATCCTGTAGCCCAGGAACCACCACCATAACCTCATACCCTGGTATAAGGATTTTGAGTTCTTCAGCCATGGTAAGATGCAAGTTGCCATAGATGCCTGAGTAAGCTTTTGATGTGTGACCTGTTATCTGTACCATCTGGCACATCCTGCCACTGGGTGACTTTAGACTGAAGGTATTACTTAGGAAGGACATTTTAAATGTCCTTTTGGTAGCAAAAATGGGAGTGTTTGAAAATTATTAGATTTTATAATAATTTTATAAAATTTATATTATAATATAAAATTTATAGTTTTATAAAAATAATAGGTTTTTGGATATTTCGTAAAAATCATAAGAATCTCAGAGAATGATGAGTAGCATATGTGAACTAATGGAGAAATACTCTTATCTTCTAGGAAATTCTCCATCACCAATTGTTGATGTTATAAGAAGAAGCTAGTGTTCTTAGTTTTCATTCGTATGACCCCTCAAACAATCATTTCCCTGATTCACTTGACAGTTTTGGCACCTTCTGTGACCTATGGTCTCAGTACTTACATTTAGATTTTGTTTCTTCATTACTTAGGGGTTATGTTTGATGCGGGCACAGGGATTTCAATTCTTACTTCACCAGCCCCTATGCCTTTGTTTTGTGTTTAGGTCTGGTTCTCCCTAGTTACACTCCAGAGGCATATATTTAAGCTTCCTAGCTGGGCTGTACAAGACATAGGCACAGCATTGCTCTGTTTCATTTGACCTGCTAAAGGGCCATCGGCCACTGTAGTATGACCCTATGCAACCAGCTTTTCTCTGAACCATTTGTAGTAATAATAATAAGAAGAAGAAGGAGGAGGAGGAGGAGAAGGAGAAGAAGGAGGAGGAAGAGAAGAAAAAGAGGAAGAGGAAGAAGGAGAAGAAGAATAAAAGGAAGAGGAACAAGAAGAAGGAGAAGGAGGAGGACGAGGAGATGGGGTATCATTCAACATGATATTCATGGTTTTGGGTCCCTGATCTGAGTTCTAGTTTTTTACTATGTTGTATTTCAAATCTGTGCAATCACAGAAGTATAGACTTGGAAAGGAACAGGTATGGTTTAGGATTGAGAACACTGATCTTGGTGTAAAAACAACAAAAAATATCCAGGTTTGAGATCCAAGTCTGCCACAAATTTCATGTACAGCCTTGTGTGAATGACTCACCTCTCTGGATCTCAGTTCCCTCATTTGTCCAATGGAAGGATTGGAAGAGATGACCTTCAAGGTTTCCTCTATACCCAATTATCTGTTATGAAGTTATGACCTTAGAGATCCTTTTGTTCAAACTTTACCCCTTTCTACTTCTTTCCCCTTCCTGTGCTTGCTTAGGGTAATATAGAAATAGATAGCAGAAAATCCCAATCTCATCACTCCTACTCCATATGGGGCCCACTTCTGAGACTTGTTTAAATTTCTGGCACGCACAGTTTTCAAGTCAAGAAAACCCTGAGTTCAATCCTGGCCAAAGACACTTAGTAGCTGTGTGACTGTAGGCAAGTCACTTAACCCTATTTGTCTTAGATTTTTCATCTGCAAAATGAGCTGGAGACTGAAATGGCAAACCACTCCAGTATCTTTGCCAAGAAAACTCCAAATGGGGTCATAGAGAACTGAACCCACCTGAAATGACTGAATGACAGCAGCAGCATGATGTTGTTGCTTCTGTATTCCCTGCTACTGAGGGAAGACTGATGTCAATAGCTCTCTTGAGTTTGGTAGCTCTGAGTTGCAATAGGAATAAGGGTGATCAGATGTCTACACTGAGACTAGTATGAATGGTGAATGCTGGGGAGGTGGCTGGGGTTAGGGTTAGGCTGCTTAAAGAAGCATGAACTGGTTCAGGTTGGAAATAGATCAGGGTACAGCTTCCATGCCAGTCAACAGTGGGGTTGGGCCCCTGAGTGGCCACTGCCCATCTAATCTGGGAGAGAGAAGAGTCTCCAAAAACAAATTAAAGGATATTGCCCAGTAGGATTCATTGTTTCCCAACTTCCCAGCCCTTCTCAAGTCCACTCCTAAATAGGGATAGTACAAAGATTTAGGGGCCACCTGTTAACATCAAGCTGAGTTTTAGAATATTGTAGGAAGGGCTCTTCCTTTTCAGTCTCAAAATGTAGAGCAGAAAAGGGCTAAAATAGGGGAACCGGGGTGGGAGTTTGTTATCAGTTGAAGAAGTTCCATGAGCTTGTGTTTTATAGCACTGAGAACAGTATTTAAGAAATGGTTCATTAGGACAAAATCAAAGTCTTCCTTCCTCCCTCCCTCCATCCCTCCCTCCCTTCCTCCTTCCTTCCTTCCTTCTTTCCTTTTCATCACATGAACACAGTTTCATTTTCAGAGAGGAAATGACCACATAGAAGATTCCTTGTCTCTGCCATTGTACTCAACAGTCAAATTGCTTGACTAGGCCGCATTTGCTAATTTGTAAATAAATTCCAGTTTCAGGTGCTTCACTTAATCAGAGAGGCAGAGAGCCATATTATTTTAAGTTTGGAAAAGAACTCTCATTGTCCTCTTTCACTTCTTGTCAGGCAAATACATGAACTTATAGTTTTCCTAGAAGTAATGGTAATGGTATTACAGAGTCTTTGAGCATTATTGATGAATGATAATCCTGGGAAAACCCATTTGCCTTGCTGCCTCTAGCTGGATGATGCCCTCAGCCTCCTTAGACAAAATGCAGGCTGTCATAGGACAGTGCTATCCAGAGATTGACTTTCCTTAAATATCCGCAAGGTCTCCAAGATTAAATATTCTCCAGGGAAACACAGGAAAAACTAGAATGTCAGCATCACCTTCCCTCCAAGAGAAAAAGCTCAATGACATTTCCAGAAAGGATTGAGCATCCCTGACTGTAAGAACAGGAAGGAGACTAAAATGTTAGATGCAAATGGAGAAGGTTACTGCCTGGATATTGGCCACGGAGCTATGATTTTATTTCACTAATGCTTTTCTCCTAACCTTCTGAGAGAAAAGCAGACAGGCACACAGATACAGAAGATAGAATGAGAGAGAGGCAGGGACAGAGACAGAAAGAAAGACAGACAGAGACAGAGAGATATAGGAGAGAAAAAGAACAGGCAGAGACAGTCAATTTGACCATTTGATTGTTTGAGTATTACTTTGGAAGGAAAAGTGGTATGGAGGTGTGAGGTACATCCTTATCAGGTGTGAATTAACAGTGACAGAGAGACTATATATATCTATGTGTGTATATATATCCAAATCTGTATATAGAAAGAGTAAGAAAGACATATATCTAGATAGATCTGTATACATATATACCTGTTTCTGTCTCTATATGTACATGTGTATGTATGTGTGTGTGTATATATATATATACACACACATACATTTATATGTATACATATACACACATGTGCAGAAAAAGCGGGGGAGTGAGGAAGTGCGCTTTGCTAGGTTCTTAGCTGAAGGGTGATATTGGTAATGGCCACTCAGACTCTTATTCTCAGGTCTCTTGATATCTATGAATAGACTGGACTAATAATAAGTGGCATTTATGTAAAGGGCTTTGTATGGATGATCTCATTACAACTTCCTAATTGTCTTGTGAAGTAGAGGCTACAGGTATCCTTACTCCCATTCCACAGATAAGGAAACTGTAGCACTCAGACACGTTAAATGATTTGGTCATGGTCACAAGACTGGCAAGTATGTGAAGAATGATTCAAATCTAGATCCTTCCTGACTTCATGTTAGGTGCATTTCCTGGAATGCCATCCTGGTTTTCCATAATACCTCTTTCCCTTGACCCTTCACAATTTTTTCAAGGTCAAAATAGCTGGTGCTGCTTGGACAAAGCCTTGTTACCTGAGACCAGAGATTGGGGGTCATATTCAAGGGTATTGTCCAAGATCATATGTATCACTGAAGATCAGTATTCAGAGAGCTACTGATAGGGCCAGCTGCCCCTGAGACTTGTCTTTGGTGGTAAGTGAGTACCTGCATAGACCCTGGCCTATGGGTCATCTTCAGTCATCCTGAGGAATATCTGGTCACTGGATGCAGATGGCCAATGAGGAGAAAGTGAGGCTGGTGACCTTGCATAGACCTCCCTCCCTCAAAACAAACTCAAGTGCAAGTCATGTCGTCATTTCTCTGATGGCATGGTCTCCTTTGTCAACAAAGGAAGAACACAACAACCCAACCCCTTAGGTGCCCATTCCAGGGTGCCCCAGTACTGTATGGCATACTAGAAATGTCTTTCCATTATTCTCTCAATTTATACCTAATGAGAATATACCTCACCTTTATTGCCTCTTCCCCTTCCACGGAAACACTCAGCCAATCTAATGACCAAACTTGTTCTAGTCATTTAATAGGAACACTCCTCCACTGCTCTCTGTAACTATCCCTCTCTAGGTAGAATACAGTGAGGGTATTTGTTCCCCATAGGAGATCGCAGGATCACAGATTTAAAGCAAGAAGGGACCTTAGAGGTCTTCTAATCCAATCCCCTTATTTTTGAAATCTTCCCTTTCTTCTCCTTTCCTCCCAATACTTCTCCTCTCCTTCTCTCCTGTTCCTTTCTTCCTTTTTTGTTTCTCCAAATGTTGTTCAGGCATCTACTATGGGCAAGGCACTATGTTCAATGCTGGGGATACAAAGGGAAAAAAGACATAATTCTTTCTCTCAAAGGGCCTAGTAACTATACAGGGAAATAACTATGATAATAGGAAAGAAAACATGGTAAGTGTATAATAGGGGACATGGAGTATCCTCAGATTTGCACATTCTTGTGGGTTATGCAGATCATGCACAGATATGCTGTCTGCTCCCAGGCAATTGACCAGAGAATATATGGCCACTCTCTGTAGGAGCTAGCAAGAAGGTAGCTCCAGGAATGCAAAACAATACAGTTTCTAGCTTTACCCTTCTGGTAAGGCTGAGCTCTAGGTTAATATCCTTGGTGCTAATGGGGAGAAGAAAGATAGAAATTGAAAAGAATTTACACCAATCCAAAAATTAAATGGATTTAGAAGAGTTCCCACTAAAGGTGAAATGAAGAAGTCAAAAAGACCAGTGAAGAGCTGATAGACTTTTGCTGTGCTGACTGGGTGTGGCAATGGGTCTAACTCACAAAAGAGATGAAATTATCCGAGACTATGAGGTGGCTCACAAAAAGAGCTTTGAAAAGTCTCTGCAAAGAAGCAGCCTACTTACAATTAGAAAAAGGAACAGCAGATGGCAGTAACAGCTCAGTGGAGAAACCAGCCAACCAATAACAGCAACTCACAGCCCGGTACTTGATAGTGGCAGCTTTGTAAAAAAGCACCAAGCAGCATCTTTGTGGAGTCAGAGGTATTCCAACTGGGACATACCTCTAGGAGTATGAGTTGTTTGGACACAGTGTTCCATTCTCCAACAACTGTGCAGGGATAAGAATGAGAATGTAACCTTATGCAGGTATTGGGATATGTGTTGTTTTATAGTTGTTACTTATTTCACTATTCAATTTAGTGAGTTATCTTTCTTTTGAATTAAGGTGTCCTCTGGTTTGGTGTGGCAAAAGGGAAACATTAGATAAAAGTTCTTGGGCTATAGTTTTGAATATATGCTGAACCAAAGAGTGTTTGAGGCAAACTGCAGATAGAGCATTGGACCTGGAGTTAGGAAGACCTCAATTCAAATCCAGCCTCACACATTTACTAGCTGTGTGACCCTGAGCAGGTCAGCTAACCTCTATTTGCCTCACTTTCCTCATCAGTAAAATGGGGGTAATAGTACCTACCTCATGTGGTTGTTTCGAGGATCAAAAAAGATAGTATTTATGAGGTGCTTAGTATAGTGCCTGGCACTTAGTGGGTATTATATAAATGTTACTTCTTATTATTTTGAACTTGAGTGTAGCCTCCATGGGGAGCCCATTAGGCATGGACCACCGGTGCATAGGCCACAATGGCAGGTTGCACTGCTGACTCATCTTCACAGGACTATCTCTACCATTCCATAGAAATCTCTTCTCCCTGGAAGCTCACTTCACCCTGGACTGTCTCTCACACTAAAAGTACCCTCTGGTCCAGTGGCCTCAGCTTCTGATTGGCTGGTTCTTAAATCCAGAACCTCTCATTGAAGAAGAAGGCCCAGGCCAGCCAGGTTTTCATTTTTTTCCAGGCTGCACTTCTCTCTCTGCATAGGATTTTCTCTGCCACCTCTTGTGCTGAGTACTCTCACTTCCTCCCCACTTTTCAGCTCCCCTTTATGTCTTGTCTTCTCCTCTTGAATGTAAGCTCCTTGATGACAGGGACCATTTTTCTTTCTGTTTGTATTTGTGTCCCCAATACGTAGGACAGTGTCTGGCACATTGTAAGCATTTAATGATTGCTTGTTGATTATTTAGAAAGAAAAGGACTATTACAGTTTTTGAGAGAGGAATAATAAATTCTGACTGGAGAAGGAGAAATTACTGAAGACTTTGTGTAGGAGGTAGCATCTGAACTAGGCCTTGAAGAATTAATAGAAGTAGAAAGGTAGAGATGGAATTGGTGATTAGAGAGAACCGTCTTGGTACTGGGAATGATATGTGCAAAAGTATAGATCTTGGAAAGTGTCAAGATGTGTTTTCCTAGAAGTCTGGCTAGAGTACAGATAGGATGGGTGAAGGGAAATAGTGGGAAATAACGCTGGAGAAGTGGAGTAGGGTCAGATTGCAGAATAAGGACTTTGGGTAGACAAGTACGTGCTTTTTTGAACACTGACTTTCCAGAAACAGATCTTCCAAAGGAGGGACTCTAGTGATGGAGATTTCAGGCCAGCGGGAGAGAATGGAGATACCCTGGTACATTGGTAGGGGAGATATTTTAAAGATAGGCAGTGTGACACATCTCACACAGTAGAATGGGATAGCTGAAACCCCACAGTCCTTGGTAGTAATGCCTTTCAGGGGAATTGGAATTATGAATGGTAGAAAATAACATTGGCTTTCACATTTTTGCTTTAGACATTTTATATTTCATTCCATATTAAAAAACCCAATTGTACAACATATATAAATCCATCTTATTCATTTATATCTACAACATCTCCTATAATTTAGCAACTGTAAAAATGAAAAAGTACAATGAACAATTCGAAGAAAAAGAAAGTAAGCACTAAACTTGTTATGAAGTCAATTTAATCCCATTATTAGGTAATATAATGATCTTAATTAATATCCCAGTTTTCTGGTCTCTTTAATAAATCAAGACAATTGTCTAGTTACTTGGTCTTTTCCCATTTAAAATATTCTCACTGGGCACAAATGCCATCAAATCTCACGATATTCTTTTTGACCTTTATCTTTACTGAGAAAATTGCCTAGTTCTCCTGGCTCACAGTTTAAGTCCAGAAGGGGAAAAGGGTTTATTTATGCTGAACACCATATTTTATAGTCCTTAGCCATATGAACTTGGGCAAGTCATTGCCCTTTCTGCACTTCAGTTTTCTCTTTTGTATAATTGAGATAATAACCACTTCACAGGATTGTTGTGAAGTTCAAATCAATCTATCAATACATCTATTAAGTTCCTGCTCTGTGTTAGTCACTATCTTAAGTCATGGGATTTGAACACAAAGAGGGGAGTCCATGATCTCAAGGATCTTTTGTTCTATTGGTAGAAATGATATATGTACATATATGTGTGTACACATGTATTCACATACATGATCATTATAGGGAGGACAGTAATAGGAGGATCAAAAAAGATCTTCATATAGAAGGTGGCATATCTCAAATAAGTGCGTGTCTTTGTCCTTCGTTTCCAAAGAAGACCATGCCATCAGAGAAGTAATGACATGACTTGCACTTGACTTTGTTTTGAGTGAGGGAGGGCTCTACAGGTCACCAGCCTCACTCCTCCTCCAGAACCATCTGAATCCAGTGACCAGATATTCATCAGGATGACTGGAGATGACCCAGGATGAGGACCAAGTGACTTGCCCAAGGCCACACAGCTAGTGAGTGTCAAGTGTCTGAGGTAACATTTGGACTCAGGTCCTCCTGACTTCTGCACTGGTGCTCTATCTACTGTACCACCTAGCCACCCTATCCCAAATAGGAAACTATATGTGAACTACTTTGCAAACTTTAAAAACACTCTAAAAATGTCATTTATTATTATTTTCAATCCTACCTTACAGGGTTGTAATGAGGATTAAATCACTAATGCTTGTGGAAGTGTCATAGAAATTTAAGTTAAGATTATTGGCATTTCCAGCAGTGGAATGGCTCCAGGGGGCCCTAGAGGTCCCTGAACCATATCTCTGGTCACGCTCCTTAGATGACACATAACTTAGTTTGGTAGGGTTTGAAGTTCATGGCCCTTGATGAGACCAAGCTCGATTTCCTTATGGATAGGTAGCGTCTTAGTTATTAGTCAAGGACTATCAAGGACTCCGGTCCTCAGCCTGAGGCATTTCTGACCACTCTTTCCTTCCTAGGATTCCTGCTCCAAAAACATGGCATCAGAGCCATAACAAGGGAAGGACAATCTGGGGTTTTCTTCAGGATGCCAGAACAGAATAAGAGGATCATGTAGATAGCACTGAAGGAAAAGCCTGTTGACTACTTTAAAATGAAATAATGTACGTGAAGCACTTAGCAACCTTAAAAGCACAATATAAACATTAGCTGCCTTACTGTTATTACTATTTTCCTTCCAACATGTGTGTTTCCTTTCTCTACCACAGCAGTCTGGAGACAGCAATCTCTGTGCTAGTGGTCCTTGTCAGCTTGTGTAGCCCCACTCCTCCTGCTGGCCCTGGGCTGCCACCCCCAGGATCTAGTGTATGGTCCTTTGTCAGCTTGTGTAGCCCCACTCCTCCTGCTGGCCCTGGGCTGCCACCCCCAGGATCCAGTGTATGGTCCTTTGTCATCTTGTGTAGCCCCACTCCTCCTGCTGGCCCTGGGCTGCCACCCCCAGGATCCAGTGTATGGTTCTTTGTCAGCTTGTGTAGCCACACTCCTCCTGCTGGCCCTGGGCTGCCACCCCCAGGATCCAGTGTATGGTCCTTTGTCAGCTTGTGTAGCCCCACTCCTCCTGCTGGCCCTGGGCTGCCACCCCCAGGATCCAGTGTATGGTCCTTTGTCAGCTTGTGTAGCCCCACTCCTCCTGCTGGCCCTGGGCTGCCACTCCCAGGATCCAGTGTATGGTCCTTTGTCAGCTTGTGTAGCCCCACTCCTCCTGTTGGCCCTGGGCTGCCACCGCCAGGATCCAGTGTATGGTCCTTTGTCAGCTTGTGTAGCCCCACTCCTCCTGTTGGCCCTGGGCTGCCACCGCCAGGATCCAGTGTATGGTCTTTTGTCAGCTTGTGTAGCCCCACTCCTCCTGTTGGCCCTGGGCTGCCACCGCCAGGATCCAGTGTATGGTCCTTTGTCATCTTGTGCAGCCCCACTCCTCCTGCTGGCCCTGGGCTGCCACCCCCAGGATCCAGTGCCCATAGCACCACATTTCTGGGGCCTGCCTCCCAATCCAGCTCCTACCAGAGGTGAAGGTTGGATTGTCTAGGGATTGGGTTGTCCCCTGCTTCCAGTGAAACTGAACCTACTGTCAGACCATCCTTTAGAAAAATGGAGGGCAGTTCTCTTTGTTCTCAAGTCAATTAGTTTCACACTAAGTGAAAGGATTTTTAGTTACAGATGGGCACAGTAGCCTTGCCTTGGCCCTTCTACTAATTTCTAAATCTTGCTTGATCTCCAAGTCCTGCTTTAAAATGCTGAGCCCTGACCTTCTGTGTCTTAAGCCTGCTTAATTCCCTGGGTTCTGCAGTGGGTCGCACCTGAATTCCTAATTACCTGCCTCATACTCCTGGCTCTCTGCCTATAACTGGATGCCTGATTTAGCATCCCTCCCTCTTTCTCCTCTTAACCCTTGCAGTCAAACAGTCTGGGCCACAAGAGGACATTTTCCAAGTTTTAATAAAAGGGAAAATAGAACATCATAATTCAGAGCCAGTTCCCCAGAATAATGTAATTAGAAGTTTGTTTCATAGAAACAAATAGAAAATTACTGAGATTCCAAATGAATAGTGACTAATCTGCCATCTATATGATAGATTTAAAAGATTGGTTGAATATATTAGGTTTTTATTATATGTGTATTATGTATATTTACATATATACAGACATATACACACTAAATTTTTTTTATTATTAACTTGAACACCTACATGAAACACAAATATTCAGATGAAGCAAAAAAGTATATATAAATTCATATCTTCCATAATTTGTAGTTAGGATATGTAAATTAACAAAATGATATCCATCTCAAGTTAGTTCTTTACATGGTCTTCATTTTCAAACCTAATCTTGGATTAGAATCCTATAGATCTGGCTTGGTCCTAACGGTTTTCTCCAGGATGGGAGTCCATAGTGCTGTGTTCCTTCCTCCCTGCCCCTTTCCCTTTTCTAGCCTACCTAAGAATGTTAGTTTTTCTCTAAAATATGATTGGGATTCATAGACCTGGCTGCTCTTTACAAAAGGGGAGGTCAATGGTGATTCTGAGGAGACAGCTATAATTAATCAAGCCATCACTAAGCATCTCTTTAAGTGGTACTTTGTGCCAGGTACTGATGTAAGCACTGGGAATACAAAAAGAGGTAAAAGATAGACCCTGCCCTCAAAGAGCTTACAGTATACTGCAGGAGACAACATGTAAACAAATACATACAAAGCGAGCTATGTACGGGATAAATAGGAAATGATGAATAAAGGAAGGCAGTAGAACGAAAAGGCGTTGGCAAAGGCTTCCTGTAAAAGATGAGATTTTAGTTGAAACTTAAAGGGAGCCAGGGAAGACAATAAGATTGAGGAGGGAAAAATTACAGTTTAGTGAAGGCCCTTTATCACACACAAAGGACCTGTTTGAATGACTGAGGGGTTAGCATCTTTTCCATACATACACCAACTGAACATAACCAACAAGAATCATGTGCATGGTATTCAGCAGACAAGAAAATGTCTTAGTCCTGAATGAATCTGAATAGACAAACAGAGAGAGGGAGGGAGGGAGAGAGGGAGAGGGAGAGGGAGAGGGAGAGGGGGAGAGAGAGAGAGAGAGAGAGAGAGAGAGAGAGAGAGAGAGAGAGAGAGAGAGAGAGAGAGTTTAATAAGGAAATGTGTGTTGTTCTGGCATTTGCCTACAGGCATTAGCTTCCGGTAAGAGTTACACATTTCTTTTACTTTCTAATCTGTCTTGCTGTTTTCAGTCTGTGTCTGCTAAAGGAAGGTTGCCTAGAAAGACGATCGTATTGTAAAATGCTAGCTCCTTACTATATAGGATAGTGGAAAGAGGGTTGGACTTAAAATAAGGAAACCTGAATTAGAGTCCTTCCTTGTTCTACAGTTTACTAAATGTGAAACCTTGGACAGTCACCTAATTTCTTGAAAACTCAGTTTTCTCATCTGCCAAATAGGGACAACGCTTGCCTTGCCTGCAAATGTGACATTCAGCTTGTTTACTTCAGGAAAGAAGCAATTTCTATAGTGGGGGTAGGCTGGATTTGAAAAAAAACCCCACAAAATAGTGGGTTTTGGGTGTGAGTGTGGGAGGGCTTATTATAGACAGCCTTTGAACTATAAGAGAAAAGGAAAACTGTAATTGGTGGGAGATGCAGATTTTGCTGCTTGGGGTTGTAGATGATCTAGCCACTGAAATATTCATGGATTGGGAAGGCAGCTGGGGCAGCCACTGTATTCATCCTCGTTTGGGATTGTCATCTGTTAGGCTTGATACTTACCTAGAACCTGGGGGTACAGCTTACCAGAAAGACAACTTTGTGATGACCCTATAATTCAGATTCAGGTGTAGGCTGCATATCTGAATTTAAGCAGTCACATTCTTTCTCATCTCTTCCAATGGCATGTTTGATAGAGCCCTGGAGGCATTATACTTACTACCTCAAGTACTTCTCTTTAGGGAGAAAATCTGATCTCTTAAACTAATTCACATGAAAATGTTCAAGACTCAACTTGTAATCACAATGGGGACTTTGAGACTTATGGTGGGGGTGGGGGTGTATATCCTTCCATATGCTTACATTTTTTTGTATGTTCCCATGAATGCTTCTGGGATTTCATTAGAATAAAATCCTTCCACATAACCCTATATGCTTCCCTTTGGTATTTGTATTTTAAAAGAACGTTACTGGAAGGGTCAAGACATGCAGCATTAATGAAGAAATTTCGGTCACCGTGTCATGTCAGTAGAGAAGATATATTCAGGCCAGAGGCATTCTTGGCATCGCCAAATCACAGCAAATAGCATATGAATTTCTTCTTCTATTTGTAAGGATACCCCCCCTTTTTTATCTAATATTGAAATTTTTAAAGGGTACTATGCCACAGGAAGAAAATTTAGCCAGGAGAAGAGAAGACTTTGGGGGTACGTGATCCCTGGCTTCAATTTTTAACAATCAACTTTTTTCATTTAACAAGTAATTATTTTTTTTCTCCCTTCCATAATCCTTCCCCCATCCCTTCCCACCAAGTGAAAAAGAACTTTTGTAACAAATATGCATAGTCAAAAAGTATATGTTATTCTTCATGTTAAGTTCATCATCTTTTTGTCAGAATTCTTTATGAAAATGTGCTTTATCATTACATTGATCAAAATAGTTGAGTCTTTCAGAGTTGTTCATTTTTACAATGTAGCTACTATTGTATACATTGTTCTCCTGGTTCTGCTCACTTCACTACACATCAGTTCATATCAATCTTCTTTAGTTTCTCTGAAACTGTCTCTTAAAGATTCTTTGTTTTTTCCAGATTCTAGAATAGTGCCTTGTCATGGCAGCCACTTAGCAAATGGTTGTTTGTTATTAGATTGCCTTCCAAGTGGAAAAGGGGTTAGACTTACTCTGCTTTGCCCCCAGAGTAGCGAACTAAGTTCGATTTATAGATGTGGGTGCGCAGATTTTGGAACAAAATAAAGAGCAGTTTCCCAATAATTCCTATATTAAATGGTATGTCTAGCCTTGTTGGTAATGAATTATCTATCACTGGAGGTTTTCAAGAGAGCCAGATAACCACTTGCCAGCGGTGTTATAGGGTAAATTCATGCTTCATACTTAGGCTTCTACAGATGACTTCCGAGGTCCCTTCCAAAACTTAAAACTCTGGAATTTTCAGTGTATTTTCTGGGGTGTTTTGCTCTCTAGTTTTTAGATGGGAGGCATATTTCATTTTCAGAGATAGGTGAGGTGATCTTCTAGTGAGGTATGTATAGCTTACAGACCTATCAAGCTTTTAGATTAATAAAGTAGCCCTCTTTTTTTAGAAGAAAAGATGAGTAAACATCCATGGTTATTGTTTTTTGCTGGCTGGATAAGCTGTCCTAAATATTTTACCAATGGGCTTATCAGTGCTTGCAGGAAGACTCTGATCACCTCAACCCCTTTTCAGTGAACCAAAAAAAAAAAAAAGCTTTGTGTTCTGCTTAGCCTTAGCTTAGCTTATTAAAGTGTGGGTTATCTTAGGACACAGGATCAGCAGGCCTTGTCCCTTCCAGGCTCTGTGTCAGCCACGGAGACTCATCATCTGCCTCTGGGACTTGGTAAGCTATGAAAAGCAGCCAGAGATAAAAGGTTGTTGACTAGAATAAGGTGGGGAAGGCAGACATCAAAGCATCCTAGGAGAGAGAGGCCCAAACAGACCTTGGCCACCTGGCCAAAGCAAAAGTCTTTGACTGACTAGAAAAGTCAAGTTCTTTTTTACTCATCAGTTTCTAATGAATCACTTTGACATTTGGATCAAAAAATGAAAAATTTAGGAGAGGAAAGAATCTTAAGAGATTATCTGGTATTCCTCTCCCTCTCTGTGTTTATAGATGAAAAAAATGGGGCTTAGAGAGATAGGTGAATTACCCAAAGTCACAGCAGACCGAGAATTTGAACCCAGGGCACCTAATTCCAAATCCTCTGAACAGCCTTCAAAAAATGACATCAGAGAGCTACCAAGGGGAAAAGTACCACAACTGAATTTTAAAACAGCAGAACAAAAGGTTTGCTCCTCTCCCGACTGCATTAGAGGGAAGAAAAAAAAAGATTCTGCAATGCTCACACACAAAAAAGCCCCAACTTCGAGTCTTGGCATGCTTAATAAAATTGTGAATTGAGCCTCAGTGATGATGCCTGCCATATCTGAAAGATCATCGCAGTGCCCTTTCTGAGTTTTATTTTAAGCCTCAGTACTAAAGGTTTTCACCTTAGCATAATTAACTTTTCATCATTAAGATTTAGAAAAATTGAATTGTGTTGGACACAGGTCATCATAATGAGAATTTAATGACCAAGTATTGCCATGCAAGGGAAGCTGCCCGGCCTTGCTCCAGGAACCACACTGCCATTGACCTATGCAAATGGCCCTCCTTGGACCTGGTTCTTCGCTATTGTCCATTGTTGCGTCAGCCCCCGCCCACTCCCCTCATCTCTCTGAAACAATGATTTTTCTCATTTTCATATTAATTGCATCAGTTCCCTGAGATAATGCTCCCACAGAAATGAGCAATGGGGATGAGTCACCAAAATGGGGACGTTATTCTTTTTGCTTAACCAATTTCACAGACCCGGCACAAAGAACTGCCTTAATTTGACTTGGGATAATTGCTTATCATTAAGTACAGCCGCCCAGTGAAGTACCTTTTTATTTATTTAAGTCTCATCTCTGATGGATTGAAAATTAGTCCCTTGCATATCTGAGGACCCCAGATTGCTCGTGCTACCGGGCAACTTGGCTGTCGAATACCCCCGGGGAGGGCTTCCCAACCAGCTTCGGCTAATGTGTGCGTGTGTGCGCCGAATGGCAAACGCGGCGGAGAGAACTGGGGGTCCCTAGGCGGACCCCGGGGGGTGGCTGCAGTCGGGAGCTGAGCTAAGCGGGAGGAGTCGCGGGGTGGTACCCCAGGGCATCCCTGCTGGCGCAGCCCAGGAGGGATGGAGGGAGGACAACCTATCGACTGCCTGCCTTCCTTTCAGCATCCCTCCTGGACTGTCCTGGCAGACTTGGGCAAGGGTGGGTGCAGGGAGGTGGGAAGCAGGCGCTCCCCGCACTAGTCGAGCCCCTTTTCACGCCCAAGCCGAAGAGGTTATGGTTTTTTGTTTTTTCTTTCATTTTTGTTCTCTCGCGTAAGCTAACAAAGCAATCATCACTCAGGATCGAGAACTGAAGCAAGGGGGCCCCTAATCCCCCTCCTCATTTTGAATGCTCCATCACTGCCCAGTTAGGGGCAGCAAGGACTGTTTGTTCCAGACTTGTGGGAGAAGGGTAGTGAAAAGAGAAGGGAATAAGTTTGGGGGCGCAAATCGTGAGCCACCGACTGGCACAGCCAGAGCCCACCCCCCTACAGAAGAGGAGCTAGGACATCGAATCTAATCGGGGGATTTGCCCTAAGTCGCTGTCCTCAGGTTTTCCTTCAGCGCCCCGAGTACTTGGTCCCTGCGGATGAGAAGAGTCCCGGTCATTGAATTAGCTCTCAGTGACCATTAAACCCATGCAGTCACAACGCTGTTCCTCTGACATCAACACCGTGATTCATCCCCCACCCGCCCGCGTTCTTTCAGCTTGGTTCCTGATGTAATTGCTCTTTGTCGTCTAAGTGCCCCCGCTATGCGGCATACGCAACTAACTGCTTTTTCTCCTGGCAGACCCCAGGTTAACCCATTAAGTACCCCCAGCATAACATACCTTCCTCCAGAGTGAAGGAATGTTAACTCAGCCCTTTCTACTTCTCTTCCACGGTAGATTGAATAAGGAACAAAATCCAGCCTGAAAATTGGCATCCTTAGCAGGGAAAAGTCGATGTGCTTCGTAATAATGCTAATGTCTTCATCTGCGTATTGTTATGTGATTTACAAGGTGCTTTTATAAGACCACTCAATGAAGTAGGCAAGGGTTATCATGCCATTCCCCTATTTTACAGATTATTATAGAATTACAGAAATTATAGTGGGAGAGGTTCAATAACTTCCCCAAGGAGAGCTAAGCAAGTGGCAGTAATTAAAGAATTTAAACTGACCTTGTCACTGCAGTCAGAGATTATAACTCTATCCCATGAATAAGGTCCTTGAGGGTGGGTCTCCCATCTCGTTCATCACATCTACTCTATTGCCTGTCATTCAAGAAAGGTTTTTTGAATGTTGTTGGATAATAATCTTACATTTACAATTTACAAAGAGTTTTTACTCTTTGAACTTTATAATAACCTTAAGAAGTAGATAGGGCTAAAATTACTATCCCCATATTGCAGATGAGGAAAGAAACTGAAGAAAGGCTCAGTCCTTTATCCGAGGTCATAAGATCCTATCCAAAATTTAAAGTCCAACCTGCTCATGCTTAAAGAGGAAGAAATGGAGGCCCAGAATGTTTAGGTGATTTGTCCCAAGATTGCTCCATACACAGAAGTACTTTCAGTAAGTGGCAAGACTTGATCCAAGATCTTTGAAAAAAAATTTTTAGTTAAATTTTTTTCTTTTTAAAAATCTTTTTATGCACAATAAGAAAAGAAAAAGAAAGATTATAAACAATACAAAATAAAAAGAAAAAAAGCATTGCCATGTACACAGCTGGATATGAGAAGATTTAAAATACACAGCAATAAAGCAATAAATTTCCATTTCAAGAAAGCCTTTATAATAAATACTATACATTGTGTTCATGGCTGTCCATCTTTTCTTTGCTTCCTTCTAAGTTCTCTTTTGTTCTCTGCCATGCACTTTTTACTTTATCCTTCCTCTTCCTTGCCCCCAGGAGGCTACAATTAAGTGTGGGTATGTGTGTATATATACATGCAACATGTATGCAGCATACATACACATACATATGTGTATACACACTTACACATACACACAAACATGCATACTGTACATGTGTACATATATCTGTAATCATACTCATATGTAGAAATATATTTATATGCAACTATATAAAACTGTACTATACTTGTTCGTCTTCTGTTTCTCTGAGGGTGGATAATGTCTTCCTTCATAGGTCCAAGTCTTTCCATGTTTTTCTAATTTTCGTCATTTCCTGTACCACAGCAATATTCTAGCCTTATACTGTCTAGTTATTTTAAATAGTCTAAAGCAATATTGATTGATTAATATGGCTAACACATAGTATTATCTCCTTTTTTCTCTTTTGATTTAATCTATTTAGCTTTAACTTTGAGAACATGATTCCTATCCCTGCTTTTTTCCCTAATAAATTCTACTCCTGATCTTTATTTTATATTTGTGTGTATCTCCTATTTCTCCTGATTCTTCTACTTCACTTCTATCCAATACCTTGCCCTCCTGTTACTTATTCTTCCCCTCCCCTCTCCACAGATCCCTCCCTTATCCTTTCCCGCCTACTCTGAAATCCCTCTTTTGATCTAAGAACTTCTGACTCAGATTCAGTGCTCTTTTCACACTAACCTGTAGAGAAATGTGGAAGTCTACATTTTTATGGTCCTTCAGGGCCATTTAAATCATATACTTATTATAGGAAGTTAGAGTTGAAAGGTAAGTTCATCCAGTCCACCTTAATATTTATAGATGAGGTAAATGAGGCCAAGAGAGGGTAAATGACTTGCCCAGGGTCACATAAACTAGATAGCAGAGCTGGGATTTGAATCTCAGTCTTTTAATTCTCTTTCCACCATACCATGCTTCCTTCTGAGACTAGGGAGTCATGGAAGTGTCGGACCATAAGATTTCGAGTCTGAAGGAACCTTAGAGATCCTCTCATTGAACGTGAGGAAAGAAGTAGTCCCATAAATCCAAGAGAGAAGTCTTTCTTAAGGGCAGAGTTTGGCTTTAATTTCATTTCCTTATACTAGGACATTGGCAGGGAGAAAATTGAGGAGGTGAGTCAATCAATATTTATTATGCACCTGTTATCTGTTAAATTCTGTGCTGGGTCCTGTGGGAGTTAACAAAAAAAAAATATGTAACATAATAAAATATTAGAGCCAGAAAGAATTTTAGAGACCATCTGTCCCAGGGGTGGAGAACCTGCAGCCTTGAGGTCACATGTAGCTTTCTAAGGCTTTGGGTGTTGCCTTTTGACTGAATACAAATTTTACAGAACAAATCCTTTTCTTAAGGGGATTTATTCTGTGAAGTTTGGATTCAGTCAAAGGGCTGTACTTGAGGACCAAGAGGGTTCCCTACACCTGATCCCATCTCTTCATTTTGCAGATGAGGAAATCAAGGCCCATAGATTAATTCAGTTTAGTCCAACCATTTATAGGTCTTATTATGTACCAAACTCTACTTTTAGGTACTAGGAGGAAAACCATAGCCAACACTTGGCCAGGATGATGAAGCTTTTTAGCTATAAAACTTAAACTAGAAACCAGGTCTCCTGATTCCTCATCCTGTGCTCTTCTAGTAGGTATTTCATAAATGCTCGTTGAATGGAATTCAACCAGTGTTCCAGTATAAGAAAATAAATCAGGAACTAAATGCTGCCCTTAGGAAAGACTTTCTTCATGTATTTATGGGACTACATCTTTACCCAGTGTTCAGTGAGATAGTTTCGAAGGCCTTTCAGATTCTAAATCTTATGGTTTTGTGCTACTCCTTTGAGTCTAATCTCAGGGAGGCAGCATGGTATGGTAGAAAGAGAATTAAAAGACTGAGAATTAAACCTCCACTATATGACTGGTTTTCAGTATGACACAATCTCCTCTCTCAGCGAGCTTCTCATCTCCCTGACCTGAGAAACGTAACAGGTCTGAGGTAGAAGATAATGAAACAGTGCTGTTCGTGAAGTTACCTGCAATTCAGCAGGTCTCACCATATGGACAGTAGCTATAAGAAATGCATATGTGTTGTTTGAAGAAGAGGAGACTTAGGGGTGCTAAGATATCTGTCTTCAAATATTCGAAGAGCTGTCTTGTGGAAGAGAGATTCAACTCGTCCTGTTTGGTCCCAGAGGGCAGAACTGGGAATGATAGGAGAAAGTGGCTGAGAAATAGATTTCAGCTCAATAGAAGGAAAATGCTTCCTCACAATTGAGTTATCAAAAAGCAGAACAGGCTGCCTCAAATGGGTTCCCCTTCAGTTGGAGTTTTCAAGGGAAGGGTAGCTCTCACTTACTGTGGATGGTATAGAGAACATTCCTGTTCAGGTATGGGTTGGACCGGTCAACCTTTGGGACCCCCCCTTCTCTGAATTCCCATAGCTCTTTGTACCTCTTTATTGACTTTCAAATTTTACCTTATATTCTTGTAATTTGTGTACATGCCTTATCTTCTACCATGCTGTGAACCCCATGAGGACAGGGCACCTTCTTATTTGTATTCCTGATAGGGCTGTATGTATGTATATACACATATACATACATACACATATACACACATAAACATATTTGTGTATATATATGCATGCATATACAAACACATGTGTGTATATGTACATACACATCAAAATATGTACACACATGTACATATTTATATACACATGCACCCGTATACACCCAAATGAATAGTTATATATACACAAACACATATACAAAGATACATACACAGACACACAAATATATATGTGTGTGTTCAATATATTCTCTCCTCTGAATACAGGCCATATTTTCCCACTGAATCTGGCTATTATTCAGCTCAGTCAACAATCAGTCAACCGATAATCCTTCATGAAACTCTGTGTATTAGATACTGTGTTAAGAACTGGGAATTAAAAAAAGAAAGAAAAAGCAAAGAGGGTCCTTACCTTTAAGGATCTTATATTCTAATGAGGGAAATGACCTGTTTACAACATAACATAGGAGAAATCAGAGCAGAGAGAAAGTTGCCTCAAAGAGGATGGACTGGCCAAATGTCGACGTGTCTGCGCTGTGCTGATGACTGTGCTTGGTGTTGGGTACATACAAGGGCTGGAGGAGAGCTCATGTCAAGCTAGGGGCAGGAGATGGAGCGGCTACTTCTGGAAACAGTGAGCGGGCCAATTTGGCTGGAACATGGTGTTCTTGAAGAAGAATAGTTTGGAACAAGCCTAGGAAGGTAGGTGGGAAGCAGATGGTGGAGGGCCTTCAATGTCAGCCTAAGAAGTTGGGATGTTATTCTAAAGAAAATGGAGGGCCCCTGAGGGTTTTTCAGTGAGAGCATGGTCATGCCTATGCCTTGGAAATATTATTTTGGCAGTTGTTTGGGGATTGTATTGGAGACAGGGAGAAACTAGAGGGAGGGAGACCAACTAGGAGGTGAGTACAGGAGAGAGCTGAGGGCCCAGCTTAGGGTGGTGACTATTCTTTGTTGTGGGGAGCCACTGAAGGTTTTAGAGGAAAGGGGTAACAATGTATCCAGAATCTGCTGCCGTATCTTGGTATTGGTAGCTTCCCAGATTGGCCATCATTCAGTCATTTATTTATTAAGCATTTAGGAGACTAGTTAAATGCTGGGAATACAAAGAAAGGCTCTCTTATATATAATCTTTTGTTATACAATAATAATTATACAATATATAAAATGATATAATATGATATAAAATTGTATAATAGTCTCTCTTATATGTATCTTTTTCTTCTGTCACATAACTGCTAACCTAGTGTAGGCTGTCATCACTTTTCTCCCAAACATCATACAAGAGTCTTCTAATTGATTTTCCTGATTCAACTCTTAGCTACCAAAGTGATTTTCCTAAATTGTAGGACTGACCACAACCACCCGACTCTTCAGTGAGCTCCAGTGGCTTCCTCTTATTTCCAGGATCAAATATAAAGACCTCTGTTTGACATTTAAAGCTCCTCATGACCTTAGCCCTTTCCACTCTTGAACTTCAGTGCATTCTATGAACAACTATACTGTCCTGCTTGCTCCATGACCTCTGGTAGCATACTCCATCTCCCATTTCCATCCCAAAAGTTTTTCCTCCTTACCTCTGCCTAGTAGTTTTTTTGCTTCCTTCAAATTTTAGCTCAAATCCTGTGTTCTGCAGAATGCCTTTCCACTAACAGCTAGTGCTTTCCCTTTTTGAGATTTCCTTCCATCTAATCTATATATTTCTTATATGTACCTAGTAATTTACATGTTTTTCGCCCCCACTAGAGTGTAAGTTTCTTGAAGGCAGGAATTGTTACTGGTTTTTTTTTTCAGTCATTCTTTGTATATTCAGTTTTTAGCACAGTGCCTGGATCACAGTAAATACTTAAAAAAGGCTTTTTGGTTTATTGCTGGGTTGGACACTGGGGAAATGACCCCTAGCAATGTGGGTAGGATGAATTTGAGTGAAAGGTGAGACAGGACAGGGAGTATCCATTTAAGACTTTCTTTCAAAAATCCTCAAGAGGTGTACAGTCTGCAGTCCTATTTTTTGCCTCCTGGAATGGTTGTATTTTCTGGATAGCACGTATCACTCGTTAAAGAGCCCTGTACATTCTCTCAGTTGTGAACTTCTCAAGGACAGTGCCATCTCTAATAAAATCCTGGTAGTCTCTAGGATGACGCCTTACATGAATAGTGAACACTCAATAAATATTGATGGTGATCCATCAGTCAGCAAGATATTTGCTGAGTCCTCTAGGACTCATGACTCAGAGTTGGGCTGATTGTGGTATTTGCAGTCACTTGATAAATAAAAATAAATGACATGCACAATAAGCCAGCCATCCATAGGCAAGCTCATTTTTGGATTTCTAAAAATACTTCATGAGTAAGAGTTTTGGTTCTTTTTCTAATTTGTCAGGTACAATATAAAAACTCTTTAAAGAAAATAAATTATCTTACAGCCACATATCTTCTTATGGATTGCTTTAGTGAAGAATTGGGTATCATGGAAGAAATGCTAGACAGGAAGCCAGGAGTCTGGCATTCAGGTCTTTACTACTGACTAGCCGTGGGCCCTTAGGCTCATCATTTCCTATCTCTTGGCCTCAGTTTCCTCATTGTAAAGAAAATGAGAGATTAGACTAGATACTTTATAGATCTCTTCTTAAAAGTCTACTATAATTCTGAGGGGTAATCTTATATCCTAGGGGGGAAATTTATGACCTCAAGGCCACATGTGGCCTTCTAGGTCCTTGGGTGCAGCCTTTTGATCGAGTCCAAGTTTTACAGAACAATCCTCTTATTAAGGATTATTTATTTTATTTATTTATTATTTATTAAGGGAATTTGTTCTGTAAAGTTTGAATTCAGTCAAAGGGCTGCACTTGAAGACCTAGTGGGCCACATGTGACCTTGAGGCTGCAGGTTCTCCACCCCTGTCTTACAGTCTTCCAGATGTGAACATCTGAGATTACAATTGGATATTTCCTCCTATCAGTTCATCCACATGATGAACTCCAAGTTTATTGTCCAAATTTTCCCTTGCTCTCTGACCTTTCTGAGATTGCCCAAGGCTAGCAATAGAAAGAATGGGAAGTAGTGGGATAGAACGCTGTTTCAAGGTTGGCAGGGGAAAAGGGTAAATTTCTTATAGTCTTACACAATTACCTTTTCTTTTTTAATTGTTGGGCCTGTGATTTCATTAATATAAGACATTCCCAGAGAATAACTCCCTCTATGAATGAGGATTGGCACCAACTCAGCACTTTATGATCTTGGAGAGTTATTTGGGGACACTGAGACATTAAGTGATTTGTCCGGGAACACACAGTCAGTATACATCAGAGGCACTATTTAACTCTAAGACTTTTAAGTCCTATAAAATCATCAGAGAGAGTGTGAATGGTTCAATGCATAAAGTCATCTCCGTTCCTAGAAAACACAACTCCACACTTGATGGATCAGTGGCATCAGCTGCAGGGACGCAATTTTATGGACAAGAAACAGTTGACAAAACTTACTTTAAGATTTAGGGTTGGAAGGGACTTTTATCCACCCTGTTCAAATTATGGATGAGGAACCTGATGTGAGGTCAAGTACTCTGATCATATGGGCATTTATTAGCAGAACCAGTATTTGAATTTAGTCTTTCAACTGATAAATCCACACTCTTCCTTCAACTACCCCCTGCTGATCTCTGCTGAAGTCCTCCAGCCCCAGATCATGCTGCTGAATGTGTACGCAGCTCATAAGCCCGAATGGAGTGGAAGCCTTGTGCTTGGTGACAGCTGTTTATTTTATTTTTAAGTGGTCAGAAATGAATGCATTTGCTTGAAACCTCCACACACCCCCCCTGCGATCCTCCCCCCCAGCCACCACTAACCTTTTATAGCGTTTATAATGACTGTATTAAATCAAACCTCATTATAATGTAATGGGGCCTGACTGAAATATTGCAAGTATGATCCTGGAGAATTTCATAAATTATTAAACAGTAATTGAAAGTAATATGGCAGAATGCCCTTTGTACCTGAGGGGAAAAACTATTGAGGGTTTTGTGCAGAAAGAGAGCCAAATAAAGAACACATATGAAATATTTGGAACATAATGGGATGAGGAGTAATTGAAGAGACTAAACAAACACTTTGATTTTTAGAGCCAACATCAGCTTTCTTTTTTTAAAAAATTTTAAACATAATCCATCAGCAAAATTGAACCTTCAAATAAGTAAAATAAAATGACAATTTTTATGAATAATTTTCTATTATAACATATTAAAAAGTACGTATTGATAGCATAGCAGTAACAATTACCCACTGTCCTCTGTTTCCCCTTCAGATCTTTTTCTTTTATGTATGTTTTGGTGGATTTTGTGAATTTTCTCTTCTCCTGCCCTAGTCCATGGACCCTGAGGTCCCAGTAGGAGCAAATTTCAGAAACATTCCTTTCAGGGGTTTGATGCCCTTCCTCCCAGAGCTGGATGTTGACCCTCACTATCCCTACTTTAGAGCATGGTAACCCAGATCTCTGGTCTGATCCTTCAATTCACTGTCTCCTTTCCAAAAATCATAAGTCTGAGAGGTGACCCCTTACTGAGCATAGATGTGATCAACTATAATCTTTCCAGAAAGATGGTGTCCATTGGGCCTTACCATCTGCCTTGCCCTTGCTCATAAGGTCCACTTGACCTTCTCATGTGCCCACGTCCTCTGAACTTAAGAGCATTGCCATCTCATCTGACCCTGTAGGACCACCAGATCTTTTAATAAGTCTATATCTGAAACCTTCTAAATGTGTCATCTGCCCTGAATATAATGTGAGTTCCTTGAGAACTGCTACTGTCCTTGATTTTTTCTTTGTATCTCTAGCACTTAATACAGTACTTGGATCATTGTAAAGAGATTGATGAATACTTTTCTATTCCATTATAGTATTAGCTTTCTACCAACAAGTTACAATTAAAATATACTGAGCCTCAGGCTCAAGATCTAAGAATGGCAGGGCCTCTTCCACTAAATGTCAACCTATCCCTTGCAGCCATACTCGGAACAGAAAACAGACTCCTTGTAATCCAGTCATTGCCTCTCTGTTCAAGAGGCAAGTAGGTGGTGCAGTAGGTAGTGTTACAGAATCAGAAATATCTAAGTTCAAATCTGATCTCAGATACTTTCTAGCTGTATGACCTGGGTAAGTCACTGCCTACCTCAGTTTCTTTAACTGCAAAATGGGGATAATAAGAGCTTCTACCTCCAAAGGTGTTAAGGATCAAATGAGATAATAGTTGTAAAGCACTTAGCACAGTGTCTCGCATATGGTAGGTACCATGTAAATGCATAATTCCTTCCTTTCCCCTTAAAAGTTCACAGCAAGGGCAGGGTCTGCTGACACTGGCTGTGACGCAGTTTCATATTGCACTCACTGATCCAAGGTCCTTGAAGTCAGTCCTTTATCAGTCAAGGGCAGCTCCATCTCCTGCTCTAGTTGATTTTTTCTGAGCTGCTCGCTGATTAATGCTTATGGAGGCAGAGAGTGATTTGAAGCCTGACTTAGGAAGGATCTCAATTGTTCAAGGGCAAAGGCTTTACTCTGGGACCTCACTAGTGGATCTGAGTTGTTTGTTTTTGTCCTTCAGGCACTCAGAGCAGCCACAGCTCTGCTGCTGTACCCGAGTCTTTATACTTCAGTATCTGGATGGTACATTGGATAGAGCTCTGGGTTTGGAGTTTTGAAGACCTAAATTCAAGTCCTGTCACACGTTCTTCCAAGCTATGTTACCCTGGCCTAGTCCCTTTATAAATATTTTTTTTTATTAACTATTTTATTTGTTTTCAGTTTTCTACAATCACTTACATAAATCTTAGATTTTCTCCCTCTTCCTTCCCCATCCTTCCCCCACCTCTCCCTCTCCCCTCCTCGAGACAGCGTGCAATCTTATATGGGTTCTACACATACATTATTTTTTTTAATATCGACTATCTTTTAAAACCATAATAATTCAGATTTCTCTGGTATAAATGAAGGGCCAAAAATTTTTGTGGGGATTTTCCAAATGATGAAGGTGCCATTCCTCTAACCCCCATGATGTGAAGGGGATAACTGTATAAGGAATTGGCATTAGCCAAGTACAGACAAGCCTTCTTATCCAGCTTAAAGGGTGTGAATGAATTATTGATGAGCTTGTAATGCCACATCCATTCAAGGAAATTAGAGCAAATAAAATCATCTCTGCTATCAGATGGATAGTGGGAGTAATATCATTCTTTTTTTAAAATTTTATTTATTTATTTTTTTAATGTTCTACAATCACTACCATAAAACTTAGATTTTTACCCCCCCACACCTACCCCTCCACCCCCTCCCTCCCCAAGATGGCATACAATTCTATATAGGATCTATATATACTTTCCTATTGAATACGTTTTCACTATAGTCATGCTATGTAGATGAACTAAAATAAATGGAAGAAATCATATAACAAATCGAAATATAATACACACACACACACACACACACACACACACACACACACACACATGATCTGCTACATTCTGCGAATGAATTCCATAGTTCTTTCTCTGAGTGTGGAAGGCATTTTGCCTTAGAAAACCATTGGGAATTTTTTTTAAGTTCTTACATTATTACCAAGTTCCAAGTCTACCAGAAAAAGCTCTCTCACACTGTACACAAAGTTCTCCTGGTTCTGCTCCTTTAGCTCAGCATCAGATCATATAAGTCCTTCCAGGCCTCCCTGAAGCCTTCTTGATCATCATTTCTTATAGCACAATAGTACTCCATTACATTCATATATCATAATTTATTCAGCCATTCTCCAATTGATGGGCATCCTCTTGATTTCCAGTTTTTGGCAACTACAAAGAGTGCTGCTATAAATATTTTTGTACATGTGGGACCCTTTCCCATTTTTATGATGTCTTGGGGATACAATCCTAGTAGCAATATTGCTGGGTCAAAGGGTATGCACATTTTTGTAGTCCTTTGGGCATAATTCCAAATTACTCTCTAGAATGGCTGGATGAGCTCACAACTCCACCAACAATGAATTAGTGTTCCAACTCTCCCACATCCTCTCCAACATTTATCATTTTCCTGTTCTGTCATGTTTGCCAATCTTATAGGTGTGATGTGGTACCTCAGAGTTGTTTTGATTTGCATCTCTCTAATCAAAAGTGATTTAGAGCATTTTTCCATATGATTATAGATATCTTTAATTTCTTCCTCTGAAAATTGCCTGTTCATATCCTATGACCATTTATCAATTGGGGAATGACTTGTATAGTTGTACATTTGAGTTAGTTCTCCATATATTCTAGAAATGAGGCCTTTATCCTCAAGATTAGCTGTAAAAATTCTTTCCCAATTTACTATATCCCTCCGAATTTTGGTTGCATTGGGTTTGGTTATGCAAAACCTTTTCAGTTTAATGTAATCAAAATTATCCATCTTGCATTTCATAATGCTTTCTATCTCTTCTTTAGTAAAAAATTCTTCCCTTCTCCATAAATATGATAAATACACTATTCCTTGCTCCTCCAGTTTGTCCATGGTATCAATCTTTATACCTAGATCATGTACCCATTTGGCCTTTACTCTTGTTTATGGTGTCAGGCCTGGGTCTATGCCTAGTTTCCACCATACTGTTATCCAATTTTCCCAGCAATTTTTGTTGAACAGTGAGTTCTTATCCCAGAAGCTGGGGTCCTTGGGTTTATCAAACAGGAGGTTGCTATATTCCTTGCCTACTGTGTCTTGAGTGCCTAGTCTATTCCACTTGTCTACCCATCTGTTTCTTTGCCAGTACCAAGTGGTTTTGATAATTGTTGCTTTATAATACAATTTAAGATCTGGTAGCGCTAGGCCACCTTCCCTAGCATTTCTTTTCATTAGTCCCTTTGATATTCTGGACCTTTTGTTCTTCCAGATGAATTTTGATATTATTTTATCCAGCTCTAGAAAATAATTATCTGATAGTTTAATTGGTATGGCACTAAATAAGTAAATTAATTTAGATAGAATTGTCATTTTTATTATATTAGCTCAGCCTACCCATAAGCAACTGATGTTTTTCCACTTACTTAAATCTGACTTTATTTGTGCAAAACGTGTCTTGTAATTATGTTCATATGGTCCCTGGGTTTGTTTTGGCAGGTAAACTCCCAAGTGTTTTACAGTGTCTATCCTAGCTTTAAATGGAATTTCTCTTTCTATCTCTTGCTGTTGGACTTTGTTGCTAATATATAGGAATGCAGAAGATTTGTGAGGGTTTATTTTGTAACCTGCATCTTTGCCAGAGTTTATTATTTCAAGTAGTTTTTTACCTGAATCTCTGGGATTCAGTATATCATCGTATCATCTGGAAAGAGGGATAACTTAGTTTCTTCTTTGCCTATTCTTATTCCTTCAATTTCTTTATCTTGTCTAATTGCTACAGCTAACATTTCTAGTACCATATTGAATAATAGTGGTGATAATGGACTTCCTTGTTTCACCCCTGATCTTATTGGAAATGCATCTAGCTTATCCCCATTGCATATAATGCTTGCTGAAGGTTTTAGGTAGATACTACTTATTATTTTATAGAAAGTTCCCTTTATTCCTATGTTCTCCAGTGTTTTTAGTTCTACACATACATTCTTCCTAACTACATTTTCACCTTAGTCATGTTGCATGTAAGAATTAAAATGAATGGGAGGAAACCATGAGAAAAACCAAAACAAAACACAGCACAAGAGAAAATAGTGTTCCTCATTTGGCAATCCAGTTCCATATTTCTTTCTCTGGATGTGGAAGGCATTTTGCCTCGAGAGTTTATTGGAAATGTTTTAGGTCCTTGCTGTGAAGGGCTAAGTCTACCAGAAAAATTCCTCACACACCATGGTAGTGTGTACAGTGATCTCCTGGTTCTGCTCCTTTCACTCAGCATCAGTTCATATAAGTCTTTCCAGGCATCTCTGAAGTCTTCCTGTTCATCATTTCTTATAGCACAATAGTATTCTATTACATTCATATACCACAACTTGTTCAGCTATTCCTCAGTTGATGGGTATCCCTTTGATTTCCAGGTTTTGGCCACAACAAAGAGAGTTTTTATAAATATTTTTGTACACGTGGGACCCTTTCCCATTTTTATGATCTCTTGGGGATACAGTCCTAGAAGAGGTATTATGAACATTTTTGTAGCCCTTTGGGTGTAGTTCCAAATTGCTCTCTCCCAAATGGTTGCATAAGCTCACAGCTCCACCAACAATGAATTAGTGTTCCAACTCTCCCACATCTTCTCCAACATTTATCATCTTCCTGTTTTGTCATGTTTGCCAATCTGAGAGGTATGATGTGGTACCTCAGAGTTGTTTTTGCATCTCTCTAATCAATACTGATTTAGAGCATTTGTCCATGACTAAAGATAGCTTCAATTTCTTCCTCTGAAAACTGCCTGTTCCTACTCTTTGATCATTTATCAATTGAGGAAGGCTAATCCCTTTTAAAAAAAAACAACAAACTTCTTTCTGCCTCAGTTCCCTCAGCTGTAAAATGGGGATAGCAATATTACCTACCTCCCGGGGTATTTTGTTAGGATCTAATGGGATTACATTATAAAATGCTTAGCACAATGCCTGGCACAAACAGAAACTTAATAATTGTTCCTTTCCCGTCCTCCTTCCTGAATCCTGCTGGGGAAAAAAGTCATCAGCAGTTCATTTAGACAGGGCACTGGGTTTGAAGTGGAGAGACAGGGATTCATATTTTCAATATTTCCTTTTGGAGAGCTTCCACCACCTGCCAGTTACTGGGAGGTAATCCCAAGAGTTCAGGGGACAACAGCAGGAGCAGCCTTCAGGCCACTCAGCGCTGGATCCACGCCCTACATCTTGATCCCCTTCCCATCTTCCTCCTTCCCCCAGTGAAGATGCCCCTTAGCAGGGACACAGCTCTTGCCTCTTTGGTGACCATAGCTCACACAAAGTTATCACCACCAAAGTAAAGAGTTCATTGGAAGCTATTTTAGATATGTAAATGACATGAAAGAAAACACATGCACATTTACTTTGCTGGATGCACCTGGAGGAGACACTGTGCCTTTCTATTTGAGTTGAAGCTAAAACTTCCTAAGCAGCTCCTTTACTTCTTTTAGAATGTTTGCTCCTTAAAAACACGACTTTTATTTTTCCCAATGCAATCCAATAAACATTTATTAAGCTCCTACTATTTGCCAGGCACTGTACTAAGTATTGGAGATAAAATAATAATAAGTCCCACCCTTCAAGGAATTCACAACCTGAAAGGGAGCACAATACTTGAAAGAAGGCAGGAAATCAGGGAAGAGGATGCGGAGGCAGGAAACACCGTGGGGTACCTGGCCAGCTGTATCCTGTTGCATGGAGTTGAAAGTAGGTAGGGCAGCAGATGCAAAGCGATATGAGCCCAGATTTAAGTTCTGGCCCTGCTTATTCATGAACTGAGATGCTTATTTCTCTGAACCTCAATTTCCTTGTCTCTACAATGCCCTTCACATTGAACTAGTTGATCTCTAAAGTCTCTTCCAGCTCTAGCATTCTTTTGTTTAGATGTAAAGCAATGCAAAATACATTTCCACATTAGCCATGTTGCAGAAAAAAAGAAAAAGCAAGAAAAATAAAGTGAAAAAAGTATTCTTCAGTCTGCATTTAGCATTAAGCAGATATTTCTGTAGAGGTGGATAGCATTTTTCATGATAGGTCCTTTGGAATTGTCTTGGATCATTGTATTTATGAGAGTAGCTTAGTTTTTCACAGTTAATTGTTGATACTGTATTATTGTTACTGGGTACTGTTTTCTCCTGACTGCTCACTTCACTTTTCATCAGTTTATATGTCCTCCTAGGTTTTTCTGAAAGCATCCTGCTTATCATTTCTTATTGCACAATTATATTCCAACATAGTCATATGCCACAACTTGTTCAGTCATTCTCCAATTGATAGGCATCCCTTCAACTTTATGTTCTTTGCTACCACAAAAAGAGATGCTATAAATATTTTTGTACACATAAATCCTTTTCCCTTTTCTTTGATTTCTTTGGGATAGTGGTACTGCTGGATCAATGAGTTATAATATGAGAGGAAGGTTTTATTATTTCCTTTCCTTTGCAAATGGGGAAACTATGGCAGACAGAGGTTAGATGATTTATTCAGGGATAGATACACAGTTAGTGTCTGAGGTTGGATTTGAATTCAGGTCCTCCAGACTCTGAGCCAAATGTGCTACCTAGCCTCCTCCAGCTGCTTATGGATGACACTCTCATTGCATTAGTTCTTGGAATACACTAAGACTTCATAAGAGAGATATGGTCACTGAAAAAAGATCAGTTTAACAATCTATATATGAAAAGTGAAATGAAGAATGAGGATTACCTAGAATGTTGAATGGTCAGCCTATGTTATATGCCTTGGTCTGGAACTAGAGTTTAATAGGAAGAAGAAGGAGGCCTGGATCACATTTGGGAAGGTACATATGCAAATAGAAATGAGGACAACTGACTGCTCAGTTTAACCTTTATTCTTAGTGAAAAATCTTTAGTATTTCTGTTAGGTTTTGGTTTCAAATAAATATTTTTAAAAATCATTTTCAGAAAAAATTTGATTCTGATTTTTTTTGGATGCTTTTGTATATGTACTTGTTTTGCTTTCAGCATCCTTTTCTACTTCTATTTATATCCATACAGATTATTATGATTTTTCTTCTTTATGTCATTTAGTGTTGTGTTATTTGTCCAATATTGAAACATTCTTCCAGTTAATTAGTATATTATTTGTTCATAATGAACGTATTTTGACATATCATGATGTGAAAGTCATAATTTTATTTAATATCTTAATATGGAAATTAGTTAATTATATTTGTCTTTAGTTTTATTTTTCTGACTTATCCCCTCCAGGTTTTTTTTTTTTAATTTTTTTTTTTTTTTAAATTTATTTATTTATTTAATTTTTTTACATTCATTTTCACAAATTTTTGGGTTCCAAATTTTCTCCCCTTTTATCCCCTCCCCCCACCCCAATACCCCAAGCAATCTAATTTTCCCTATCTCCAATCTGCCCTCTCTTCTGTCATCTCTCCCTTCTCTTGTCTCCATCTTCTCTTTTCTCCTGTAGGGCCAGATGACTTTCTATTCCTCCTTAACTGTATGTCTTCTTTCCTAGTTGCAACAACAATACTAAACAGTTGTTCCTAAAACTTTGAGTTCCAAATTCTCCCCATCCCTCCCTCCCCACCCAGTCCCCTCCAGGTTTTTAAATCTATAAACTGAGAGGTTTGTACTCAATGAATTCTTCTTTTCTTTTTTTTTTTTTTTGCCAGGCCATCAAGGTTGATTGACATGCCCAGGGTCACCTAGCTAGTGTGAGGTCATATTTAAATTCATGTCCTCCTGCCTTTAGGACCACTGCTCTATCCACTGTGCCACCTAGCTGCCAGAAACTCAATGGCTTCTGAAGTCCTTTTTAACTCTAAATTTATGATCTTACTATCTGAATCATAGCTAATAAAATTAAGTAGAATACTATCTCTAATTTTGAAAAAAGTTTACATAGGAATTATTTGTACTTTGAATATTTGATAGAAATGTATTTGTGGATATATCTGATTTTTTTAATTAAATTTATTTATTTAACTTTTTACATTCATTTTCACAAAATTTTGGGTTCCAAATTTTCTCCCCATTTATACCCTCCACCACCCCAATACACCGAGCATTCTAATTTTCCCTATCACCAATCTGCCCTCTCTTCTATCATCCCTCCCTTCTCTTGTCCCCATCTTCTCTTTTGTCCTGTAGGGCCAGATAACTTTCTATTCCCCATTAACTGTATTTCTTATTTCCTAGGAGCAAGAACAATAATAAACAGATGCTCCTAAAACTTTGAGTTCCAAATTCTCCCCATCCCTCCCTCCCCACCCATTCCTTTTGGGAAGGCAGACAATTCAATATAGGCCATATCTGTGTAATTTTGCAAATGATTTCGATAATAGTCGTGTTGTGTAAGACTAAGTGTATTTCTTTCCATCCTATCCTGCTCCCCATTGTTTCTATTCTGTCTTTTGATCCTGTCCCTCCCCAAGAGTTGACTTCAAATTGCTCCCTCCTCCCATTGCCCTCCCTTCCATCATCCCCCCCCTTGCTTATCTCCTTCTCCCCCACTTTCCTGTATTGTAAGATAGGTTTTCATACCAAAATGAGTGTGCATTTTATTTCTTCCTTTAGTTGAACGTGATGATGGTAAACTTCATGTTTTTTTTCTCAGCTCTCCTCTTTTTCCCTCTACTAAAAAGTATCCTGCTTGCCTCTTGAATGAGATATAATTTACCCCATTCCATTATACCCTCTCTCCTCCCACTACATTTCTCTCTCACCATTTACCTTAATTTCTTTATGGTTCCATCCTATTCAATTCACTCTGTGCTCTCTGTCTCTGTATGTGTGTGCACGCACACATGTACATGTGTGTCTGTGTGTGTGTGTATGTGTGTGTGTGTGTGTGTGGTCCCACCAACTACCCAGATACTGAAAAGTTTGAGTTACAAATATTGTCTTTCCATGTAGGAATGTAAACAGTTCAACTTTGGTAAGTCCCTTATGACATCTCTTTGCTGTTTACTTTTTCATGCTTCTTCTCATTCTTGTGTTTGAAAATCAAATTTTCTTTTCAGCTCTGGTCTTTTCATCAAGAATGCTTGAAAGTCCTCTGTTTCATTGAAAGACCATATTTTCCCCTGAAGTATTATACTCAGTTTTGCTGGGTAGGTGATTCTTGGTTTGAGTCCTAGTTCCTTTGACTTCTGGAATATCCTATTCCACACCCTTCGATCCCTTAATGTAGAAGCTGCTAGATCTTGTGTTATCCTGATTGTATTTCCACAATACTGGAATTGTTTCTTTCTAGCTGCTTGCAAGATTTTCTCCTTGACCTGGGAATTCTGGAATTTGGCCACAACGTTCCTAGGAGTTTCTCTTTTTGGATCTCTTTCAGGCGGTGTTCGATGGATTCCTTCAATATTTATTTTGCTCTCTGGTTCTAGAATATCAGGGCAGTTTTCCTTGATAATTTCATGAAAGATGATGTCTAGGCTCTTTTTGTGGTCATGACTTTCAGGTTTTCCCATAATTTTTAAATTGTCTCTCCTGGATATATTTTCCAGGTCAGTTGTTTTTCCAATGAGATATTTCACATTCTCTTCCATTTTTTCATTCTTTTGTTTTTGTTCTGTGATTTCTTGGTTTCTCAGAAAGTCATTAGACTCCATCTGTTCCATTCTAATTTTGAGAGAACTATTCTCTTCAGTGAGCTTTTGAACCTCTTTTTGCATTTGGCTAATTCTGCTTTTGAAAGCATTCTTCTCCTCATTGGCTTTTTGAACCTCTTTTGCCAATTGAGTGAGCCTATTTTTCATAGTGTTATTTTCTTCAGCATTTTTTTGGGTCTCCTTTACCAAGGTATTGACCCATTTTTCATGCTTTTCTTGCATCTCTCTCATTTCTCTTCCCAGTTTTTCCTCCACCTGTCTAACTTGATTTTCAAAATCCTTTTTGAGCTTTTCCATGGCCTGAGCCCACCGGACATCCACCTCGGATGTTTGGGATACAGAGGCCCTGACCTCAACGTCTTTCCCTGATGGCAAGCATTGTACTTCCTCATCAGAAATGAAAGGAGGAAGAAACATCTGTTCCCCAAGAAAGTAGCCTTCTATGGTCTTATTTTTCTTCCCTTTTCTCGGCATTTTCCCAGCCAGTTACTTGACTTCTGAGATTCCTCTCCACCCCCACCTAGATCTGCCCACCAAGTGCTTGGGGTCTGAGATTCAAATGCTGCTCCCCAGCCTCAGGGCTTTCAGGGGCGGGTGCAGCTGCTATTCAATGTGAGCTTAAGTTCTGGTGCTCAGGTGGGGGCAGGGCTGCCTCCCAGGCTCAGTTCCCTCAGGGGGTTTATGCAGAGACCTTTGGTAATGTCCCTGAGCTCCTGCCTGCTCTGGGAGCCTGGCTCTGCTGCTGTCCCTGTCTCAGTCACTGCCTCCCGAGGGGGCCCGAGTCACGGAGACACCCCGCTCCCCTCTCGGCCAGCCCAGAAGTCTCTCTCACTGACCTGTAGCGCCTGTGGGTGGAGGGACCTTCGCAGCCACCAGAGGTTCCATCCCTGAAGCCTGCTCAGATCTGCTTCTCTCGGGGCCGCATGGCCAAGACAGCGCAGTGGTGGGCTCCGCTGTCCGGTGTGTGACGGACCTTTGGGGACGGCTTTCCAGGGCTCTCTGGAATGGAAATCTCCTCCACTATGTTTGTGCGTGGCTTGCCCTGTTCCAGAATTTGTGGAGAGTTTTTTTTTACAGGAAATTTATGGGCTGTGGGTTCGGAGCTAGCATATGTGAGTCTTTCTACTCTGCCATCTTGACTCCATATATCTGATTTTTTAATCGTGTCTATTAATAAGCTGTTTTGAAATACTTTGAAATAAGTCTTTTGAAATACTTTTGAGTTACCTATTTTCTATTTTATCTATTTAGAGTTTTAATATTTTTGTGAATTTTTATCCATTTCTTTTACATTCTCAGAGTTGCTTTTTATGTGAATGTGGCTATGTGTGTGTGTGTGTGTGTGTGTGTGTGTATGGTGTTTGTGGATATGACAGTTTCTGATAGTTTTCTTTATTTCTTCCCTACATACTATGATCTTTCTTCCTTATTTCTAGTTTTTAAAATTAAACTTTCCTAATATCTTCTCTATATTTACTAATAATTTGTCAATTTTGTTGGTTTTTCTAAGAAATCAGTTCTTTGTTTTAATCATTCTTTAATTTCTGAATCAATTTCTCCTTTTATTTTAATAGTTCCTTCTTGCCACTATCTCATTTTTTTTAGCTACAAACATTTTTCTTCTTTTTTCTTTTATTAATATCAATATTCAGGGATATAAGTTGTCTCTGAGCTTTGGCTGAATCTCTGTACATTTTGATATATACATCAACTCTTTCATCCTCATTTTCCTCACCTGTATCATGAGGGGGAGGTGAGATTTAATGGTCCCTGAAGTTCTTTCCAACTCTAAATCCCATTATACTTTGTTTTCATAGCACCATCATTCTTGCTAAAAGGTGCCCCCAAAGTCTTAGTGAAATTTTAAGGTTTAATAATCTTTAAGAAGAAAACATCAAAATGCAACACAACAGCAAAAACTGCCCTAAGACTTTTGGAACACCTTGTATGATTTTGTTCTGATAATGTCTTCTTTAGCCCAGGTGTTATTCAAATGAATGGCAGCTTGGATGGTCTAGTGGCAATGAATTGGCTTTGCAATGAAAGGACATGAGTACAAGTGCAAGTCACTTCATCTCTTTAGATCTCAGTTTTTCCATCTGTAAAGTGAAGGCACTGGACTAGATCAGTTGTGTCAATCACTGGGCCCACCAATCTGTATATAAGGATCCCTGTGGGGCTACTCAGTGACCTAATTTTGAAATGTAATATATTATTTGTTATATTGTATTTTTATTTTGTCAAATATTTCCCAATTACTTTTTAATCTGGTTCCTGCCTCAATTAGGCCCTATTTTTTGACACCTGTGGACTGGATAGCTTCTAAGGACCATTTTTCTACCTCTCAATCTGTAATCCAAAAAGTCAATTTTAATTTCTTTATAGACTCACACCTTTTAATTCAATTTTCTTTGTTGGTTACTGTTATTATTAAGTATTGTTCCCAAATGCAGTGGTTACTCCCACACTTTCCTTTCTGTCTGGGTCACAGGGATTACAAAGTAATGTAAAGGTTACCTTGAATTATCTGCTCACTTTATTGAGTCTGCAAAATGCTCAAATTGCAAAATATGAACTGAGACCTTCACAGTAAATCCAGTTTCTTCAGCTGTCTTTAAGTTTGTAACATCTTATACTTTTTTTTTTATTTATTATGATAGGGTTAGTAGACTGTTAAATTTTTCCATTGTTATTGATTTTGCATCTATTTTTTGCCACTTAATTAACTTTTTCTTTACAAATTATTTTAAATGGTAGATGCATAGGTATTTAATGCCAATCTGCTGTGATTAGTGATAATTTTAAGTCCACTATAATTTCCTTGTTTATGTCTTTTAATGTTTGTTAATTTTGATAAAATTTTGTCAAATATCTTCACTGCCACTCCAGATTTGATGGAGTTTGCTTCAGCATGATAAATTTTAATCCACTCGAGTATATGAAATATGTTCAATATTTTGGTGTTTGCTAGCATAAAAGTGTCCTCCTTTCAGACTTTGGTCAATTTGCAGTTGTTAAGAATGTGGGTCAAAAAGTCCTTTCAGAGTGTGGCTATATTTCTATATGAAAAGACTGGGTGTTTAGCTGAGTTATTAGCAGAGACTATACATTTGTTCCTAGGTCATTCATTGTTTCTGTACCATTTCATACCTGCTTCATTTATATTGGAGAACCTGAAGAGTTTAAGAACTGGGGAACCCTAACCTACAGAGGGGCAGTTAAGTGGTGTGGTGGATAGAGGGCCAGGTCTGAAGTTAGGAAAATTCATCTTAGTGAGTTAAAATATGGCCTCAGACACTTATTAGCTGTGCGACACTGGACATGTCACTTAATCCTATTTCCCTTAGTTTTCTCATCTGTAAAATGAATTGGATGATAAGGAAATGGCAAACTACTCTAGTATCTTTGCCAAGAAAACCTCAGATGAAGTCATGGACTTCATGACTGAAATGACTCAAAGACAGTAATGCTACATAGCCATTTGATAATTATTAGGTAAATAGCCATTGTTTGGGTCATGACCTTATTTGTGGAGATGAACATTTTGGAAGTGTATTGGATAGTCACTGTTTGTTAGGGGACCAGGAATGCTTGATGTAAAAAATGGCTAATTCTAGGAGTATTGGTTTGCTGGGATGCCCCTGTTCTTTGATCTATTTGAGAGAGAAAGAGAGCAAGGCTCAGAGCTCAGACTCTAAAGGAATAGAACTGGTGAGGCTCCTACTGGTTCTAGTGTAAGGAAAGGTGCTTTCTTTTTCTCAAAAAGCATGTCAGTACTTTAACCTGGGAAATCGGCTGAGTTAGAGTTAGTGCAGAGAAACAACTTTAAACAACTAGTATGACAGTGTTTGTGGGAAATTATTAGATCAAGCTCTGTATCGACAGCACAAATATATCTGTAGCCCTCTGACCTCAGGATGCATAAGTTTCTCCTCCTCATGTGTGCCTTGTTCATAAATGTTTCTCACGTGTGTAATTCTTTACTTGTCACCTCTTGGTTCTGCATATATTTTTGGGAAGGTACACCCCAGAGTATAGGAGAGATATTTGGTTACTATTTTTCTTATTTCTATTTCAGTCAATGCCTTTTGTTGAAATACTGATGTAATCTCTCTGACAGCTGAAAGATAAATGGGAGTTCAGGCCTTGAACCTGGGGGAGTTATCTCAAAGGGAACATGTAATGATATAAAGAGGGCTATGTTATAACTCAACTCTTAAAAGCACCAGTTGGTGCTTTGATGAGTTACTAGCAGCCAGGTCATAGTATGTATCAATAGACTAGTTAGCTAGGCCATTTCTCCTAAATAAGTAACCCTACAAATATAAGCACTGAAGTATGTTGGCTGGCTTAGCTATTTCCTAGGCATCAGTACAGTGGTAGAAAGGGCTGCCAGTTGAAAAACTGCCTTCAACCCTGCACAATTATGGATATGCTCCTACAATAAAGCTTGCTTATTTGCACTGCTTCAGGCTAATGTGTTTCAGGATCCATTGAACCTATTTAAAGAATGAACGTTGTCTACAAATATGATAATTCAAAAGGTTCCACATTCTGTTTTCTGAGGGAAACTTGTTTTTAAATTCATTCAATAATGTTTTTAAAAATAAGGATAATTCAATCCATTTACATTAAAGTTTACAGTTACTTGACTTATCCTTTACTATTATTTGTTAAAGTATTCATTTTGTCAAAAGAGAATATAATCTTGTTTTACTAATGTCAACCTTTCTCAAAATTGAAAACTCTGTAGACATACAGATACGTACATTCATATACATAGAACAAAAAGCAAAATACTATAGTTTACGCTAGTAATGCTAAAAGCTCTTTGAAATGTGTAGAAAACAGCCACTGACTCATTATGTAACATAATGAATAAAGCAGTAGGCCTGGCATGAGAAAAAATTTGGTTCAAATCTAGCCTCAAATACTTAGTGGCTATATGACCCTAAGTAAGTCACTTACTGTTACCTGCCTCAGTTTCCTAATCTGTAAATGGAGAGGTAATAATAGCAGTGTTGTTGTGAGGATCAGATGAGATAGTATCTATCAAGTGCTTAGCACATAACAGCATAATAAATACTTGTTTCATTCCATATTTTCTTGTTAAGTACAAGTTTTGCTCTAGTGTTTTTCCATTCACACTCCTCATGTTTTCATTTTTCTATTCTTTTATTTTCCTTTTTAAAATTAGGTTGAAGGTTAATTGATTCTTCAGTCACCTCTTCTCTTCTCCTCCCCCTTTAGAAAGTTTATTCAATAGTTTATCAAAACAATACTATAGAGGAGTTGTTTTATATCTATATGCGGTGATCAAGTTGAAATAGCATCTAGTTCATCACAGTGGTGAAGTATCTCTTCGTTAAGGTTTGATGGCCAAGACTGGATGCTCTGTGCTTTTGTTGGCTTTGTAAGTTAAAAAGTCTTCTTTTAAGGTTGACCCTTCTTCCAGGAATTACTTAAAGGTCATAATAAGTGTTGAAATGAAATCTTCTGGCTTTGGAGTCAGTCTCTCCACTATGCTGATGGTGAAAAAGTTGCACTATGTTGCTCTAGAAGTTGGTAAAATCACCTTTATTATTTGTTATTCTTTCCTTTTCATCTTTTATCACACCTCCTTGACATAATGAATGAAAAGTGGATCCATAAACACCTCTATTTAAGGACAAGGGACAGATATCTCTGTAGATATTCTCTATTTTCCTAGTCAGATGCACTCATTTTGGGCTTCTCCACTATGCCCCTACCCTAGGGATCTTCTCCATCTGCTTTTCAGCTTTCTTTTGCATATTATCTTTCCCTGTTGGGTGGTAAGAAACTTGAGAGGAAGGACTGTTTTTTTTTTTTTTTCATATTTGTATCCCCAGTGCTTAGAACAGATCCTAGTACACACGTAAACTGAACAAATGTTTCTTGATTATTTTTTGAAACAAAAGAGAGTTCCAAATATGAAGTTTATGGGTTGTTTTTCACAGTGGACCCTTCTGGACCACAAATTCTATTCCACTGCAAAACATACCAAAGAGCTAGAAAGTTCCATCTGGGGCTCAGATAGCACCTAAAGCATTTATTACTGTAGGTATTGGAATATCAAGCTTAGTCTGAATCTGTGAATTGTGAAATATCCCATTGGTCGAAGTGTAACCTGAGGATAGTAGAAGACTATTTGACCTGCAGAGAGTAGGCAAATATTTAATCTGAGTTTGCTGAATTAAATCAGAATTAATCAGCTGTTAATGATCAATGTGCATGACAAGGCCAACAACTTTAAAAGATCTATGTTGTGCCAAGGAAAGCCTGTTCTTCCATAATTGTCAGTATGCCTGCCTTTTAATCCTTGTTCTAAGTCTTACTGTAAGCTGTGTGTCTATGGCCAAATCACTGAATCTCACTGTGTCCTTTTCTTTATCTATAAAATTGGCTATAATCCTTTTCACTACCTTCCTCACTGAGTTGTTCTGAAGAGCTCAGTGCACTGTAGAAATGTGAGTTATTTCTGTTATGGGCATCATTGCTTCAGTTCTACACATTGTGAACGGGATCCATGTGCTTTGTGTTTTCTATTCATTTAAATGACATTTGAATTAGATAAATTTTTTGACAGTGGTCTTGTAGCGGCAGCTGCAGCAACATAAGTCTATGGATTTAATGATGGAAGGAATTTCCAAAGACATTTGGTCCAACATTCTTACTTTACAAATTAGAACCTGACACCCAGGTAAGTTAAGTGGCTAGAGTGCTAGGTCTGGAGTCAGAAATGCCTGTGCTCAAATCCAGCCTCAGAAACACTCTTGCTGGGTGACTCTGAGAAGGTTACTTAACTTGTTAGCCTCAATTTCCTTATCTGTAAAAATAGGGATAATACCAGAAGGGTTGTTGTGAGGATCATACGAGAAAATAACTGTAAATGTGTTTAACACAATGTCTGGCACATGGTACGTACATGTTGGTCACCATCATAATTAAGTGACTTGCCCAATGTCATGCTCATTATAAGCACCAGAAAGAAGATTTGAGCTGGAAGATGTTGGCTTCAGAACCACTGCTCCTCATGCTGCATTTCTATTGTGTGCATATATTAGTTTGCAGGACCTCCCTGGCCCTGTGAAGGGCCCTTTAAAACCTGGATGCTGCTGCTTCTAAAGAAGAGAGAGGGAGTTTTATCATTTAAAGTGATTTATTACCCATATCCATCCTTCTAAGTATTATCTTACGTACTCTGGATTATGACTCTGGCATTTCCAGAACCTTCTCTTACGCTTTCCCTTCCTCCTCCCCCTCCCCAGGAAAATAATATTTTCTGAATGATCCTCTGATTTCTGACTTACTTTTGAGTTCAGTCTGCTAACTCAAGTTGTTTCCTTCTTACCTGCCTATTTTAATGCTTGTCTCATTATCGGCATGTTCCACAGATATTTCTGCTTCCTCCAGGATCTGGCCACAGTGCTGATTTCTGTTCCGCCTGAACCTCTCCTTCACTCCTGGCATCCTGTGCTGTCATAGCTGTAGTATTCAGCTCACATGTTCTCTTCTTGCGTGTCTTTTACTCTTTTATTCTTGTCTGTCTCCTATTGCAAGTGCACCTAAGTGGCACAGTGGATAGAGTGCTGGACCTTGGGTCAAGATGACCCGAGTTCCAATCTGGTCTCAGACTAGCTGTGTAATTCTGGGCAAGTCAATCCTGTTTGCCTCAGTTTTCTCATCTGTAAAATGAACTGGAGAAGAAAATGGCAAACCATTCCAATATCTTTGCCAAGAAAACCGCAAATGGGGTCATGAAGAGTTGGACGTGACTGAAACAATAAAGCAACAGCAATGTTCAACTTGTGGGCAGCTAAATGACTCAGTGGATAGAGTGTTGTGTCTAGAGTCAGGAAGACTCATCCTCCGGAGTTCAAATCTGGCCTCAGACACTGGTGACCTTAGACAAGCCACTTAGCCCTGTTTGCCTCAGTTTCTTCATCTCCAAAATGAGCCAGAGAAGGAAATAGCAAACTATTCTGATATCTTTGCCAAGAAAACCCCAAATGGGGTCACAGAGTTGGACATGATTGAAAAATGGCTGAAAAACCACTGACAGTTTGTCAGTTAATTATCAGTTTTGGCAATTTACTGGAACACTAACACATAGTTGGTGGAGCTGTGAACTGATCCAACCATTCTGGAGAATAATTTGGAACCATGTCCAAAACGCTATAGAACTGCATACTGTTTGATCCAGCAACACAACTACTAGGTCTGTATCCCAAAGAGATCATAAAAAAGAGGAAAAACGACCTATATGTACAAAAATATTTATAGCAGCTCTTTTTTTTTGTGGTGGCAAAGAATTGTAAATAGAGGGAATGCCCATTAATACCCATGAACAAGTTGTGGCATATGAATGCAATGGAATACTATTGTTTCATAAGATTTCAGAAAAACGTGGAAAGGCTTACATGCAGAACCAGTACATTTTACACAGTAATAGCAACCTTGTGTGATGACCAACTTTGTTAGACTTGGCTCTTCTCAGGAGTGCAGTGATCTAAGACAATTCCAAAAGCCTCATGATGGAAAATGCTCTCCACATCCAGAGAAAGAACTAAGGAGTCTGAATGCAGAGGGAAGCAGACTATTTTCTCTTTTTTTTCTTTCTCATGATTTTTTCCTTTTGCTTTGATTCTTCTTTCACAACATGACTAATGTAGAAATATGTTTAACATAATTGTATGAGTATAACCTGTGTCAGATGGCATGCCATCTTGGGGAGGGGAAGGGAGGAAGGAAAAATTTAGAACTTAAAATGTTATAAAAGTGAGTGTTGAAAACTAAAAATTAATTAGATAGTTAAAAATAAAATATATTTGTAGAAAAAAATTAACAATTTACATAGTGTATACATACATATTACTCTGTTTTCTAAAGAGCTTTGTATACATTGTATCATGTGATTCCTACAATTACCCTGGGAGTTAACTGAAATTACCATATCAATCAATCAGTAAACCTTTATTAAGCACCTACTATGTGCTAGGTACAGCAGGTATTAAGCATCAGAGAATCAAAAAGACAGCCCTTAATCTCAAGGAGCTTATAATTAATTTTATGGATGAGGAAACTGAGGCGACAGTTTAGATTACTTACTCAGTGTCACATACTTAGTAAATGTTTGTGGGAGGATTTGAAGTCAAGTCTAACTCTAAGTCGAGTGTTCTATACACACCACCTGAACTCCAGGCTGAAGCTTCTTTTTTGTGTTTTTTTGTCTTTTGCACCGACAGCATTTGCTCATTAACTACCAACATCGGCAGCATATGCTATATATTAAAGCAGGCTGTGGCAATCTCTATACAAAAGTAATATAGCATTATTATTCATGAAGTCTCAAGTGAACTGAGAACACAGGAAGCTATAGGACTCACCTCAATTTACCATATTCATTCATTCAGCATTCAGTAAGTATTTATTGACCACCTAAGTATCTATAATTCACTGCCCTATAAAATAGGGGAGCTATCAAGATATAGTCCCCATCCTCAAAAATTTTATTCTCTAGGAGGGAAACTAACCTTCAAGGTCTCTTCAGCCATAGGCAGCCACAACAATAAAGAGCTCTGAAGGAATCAGATTTGTGGGGAGGGGCTTTCTGGTTGGCATCTTCCTCTTCTTGAGCTCCTTTATCAGCCCTGTTACTCTGAGATCCTTCCTCACTTCTCATATGTAGCCACTCTGGAAGATCCTCCCCAGAATGATCCTTTTGTTCCTTTTATGCTCTCTTACTCTATAACTGTGGTATCATAAAGGGGCATGTCTACTGATTAACATTAGCAATAAATTCATCATCTTCCTCATTTAAAAATGCTGACTCTGTGTGTTTCTGTAATGTATGAAAATGCCACGGCATGCATGTCTCTGAAACATACAGCAGCATGTGTGTCCTTCCTGACCATATGGTTACATTGCATTGTTATGCTAACAACTTTCAGCTGGGAGACTTGGACACCGAAGGATTTTTGGAGAAAGTGATGAAGTTGGGCCAAAGGTAGGTTAGCAATAGGTAGAGATGGTGAAAACGGTATTCCAGGGATAGGGACAAGGGTGAGCAAAACTGTGTTAATAGTAAAGCAAGGGATGTATTCATGGGAAACACCCAAGGTGGTCGATGAAAAAAATGCTGTATATGAAATCAGAGGAGCTGAGCTCCAATGCCTGCTTTTTCATTTGCTACTTATATGACTTTGGCAAGTCACTTATCTACCTGGGCCTCATTTTCCTCAACTGTTTAAAATGAGGATGTTGGACTTAAGGCCCTTTTAGTTCTAAATCTGTGATTTGTTTTGAGGAAAAGTAATATAAGATAAAGTTGGAAAAGTAGATTGGAATCAGATTGAAGAGCGCCTTAAATGACAAAGCTTATGAGTTTGTTCTTTATTTGGTAGATCATGGAGAACCACTGAAGGGTTTTGAACAGAGTGGTGGTATGATTGTGCCAGACCAACCAATCTGGAGATAAATGTTGGATGGAGTGAAGATAGGAAGGGATGGAGGCAGGCAGCGTGGTTAAATGATTATTGCTAGTTCGAGAGAGATAACGGCTTTTTGGCCTGGGAGGTTTCAGTCAAGGAAACATCATGTGTCAACCCTAGGACGTGGCAGGGCCTGTCTTGTTCAGATCTGAGCTGGGAAGAACAATACCAAAAAATACTGGAATGTCCTAAGTGGTTTTTGTGTCTGACTTTATACCAGAGAGTGACTTAGGCATTGGGGAGGCTTGATTTCATGGTTGTCATCAATTTTTTTCCCCCTCAGACCCTTTACTATTCATTATTCCTCATTTTGTCTTAGGGAAGTAGTTCAGTATGATGATCTAGGGAAGGCTGAGTCAGAGAGAGGGCTTAAAAGGTATATTGAAGGTCACTCAGTGAATTATGGCTAGACCAAAGACTTTGACTTGGTTTTCTAGAGACCTGGGGATTTTCCCTTACCTTTTTTTACCTTTTGACTGACAGAATTGTTCATTGACCTTTTCCATTTGGTTGTTGCAAGCTTCCTTTTCTGCCTTTTTGTGTCCTATCTCAGCCCTAAAGGTCACCACTAGGCCAATCCCTGAGTTTTGGTGTTTCCTGCTAAGCTGAAATCCCCAGGGTTCTTGTTGGTTAAGGAATACTGGATCTAATTTTAAAATGATTTATAGTTCCAATTTGTGCTAATATCATTATAAATCATCAATTTACATAGACTGAAGGCCTGATTAATTCAAATGTATTCATTTATTTTGTGTTAATATGCACTCACTGACTAACCTCTGTATTCATTTACACACAAGATTAAAGACAGATTATTATAGCCAAACAATTCCCTGTAGAAGTAAGAGTGAGGAGAGGAGAATTTTATACTATTTGCTGTAAAAGAAAACTCTATAAACTAAAAAGTTTCTTTTCCAGCCACGGGAAGAAAATTCACAGGGTGTCAGGCAGGTTGAATCCTGTCTTCTCATTATGTGGCCAAAGCTTCAGTATTTGACCTTCAAATGAATCCCCTTAAGTAATTTCTTTAAGTATTGACTGATTTGATTTCCTAACTGTCCAAAGAACTCTCAAAAGTCTTCTCTAACACCACAGTTCGAAAGAATGCAGCTTTCCATATAGTCCGTCTCTCCCAGTCACACATTGCCACCAGAAAAACCATATCTTTGACTATATGGACCTTTGCTGGCAAGGTGATGTCTCTGCTTTTTAGTATGCTCTCCATATTTGTCATAGCTTTCCTTCCAAGGAGCAAGTGTCATTTAATTTCATGGCTGGAGTCATTGTCTACAGTGATCTTTGGTCCTGAGAATCCATTTCTTCTTCTTCTTCTTGCCAGGAAGAGATGGGATCAGTTGCCAAGGTCTTTTTTTATGTTAAGCTTCAAGTTAGCCTTTTACCCTCTTCCCCTTTACCCTCATCAGGAGTCTTCTTAATTCTTCTTTCTGCCATCACAGTGGCATCATCTGCATAGCTGAGATTGTTGGCATTTCTCTTAGCAACCTTAATTCTGGCTTTTGATTCATCCAGTCTGGCATTTTGCATGATATACTCTGCATATAAGTTAAATAAAGTGACAATAGATAGCCTTGTCCTTACTTCTTTTCCAATCTTAAACCAATAAGTTGAGATATAGGGGAAAGAATGCTGGATTTGGAGTTCGAGGATTTGAGTCTGAATTTCAGCTCTGCTATGTGACCTTGGGCAATCCCTCTGGGTCTACTTTCCTCATCTGTAAAGCATGAAGGTTGGGTAGATCATCTTGCGGTCTTTCTAATTCCAAATCTATCATCTAACCTGGAGGAAGGTCTCTAATGGAGTCTCTAAAGGACCAATACTTGTCTCTGTTCTGCTCAGTGTACACAGAAAAACCTGAAATAGTTTTTTTCCTCAAAGAAAATCTACTTTCTACTGGGAGAAGCAAAATGAACCCACATTAAGAAATATGAGCTAATTTTTAGAGAGAATACTAACATCCCTGACAAGAAGTCAAGCAGCTATTTCTTGAAGAACTCCAGCTATTGGGAACCTTCAGTACTTTCTGAGTGAGTCAATTCCATTTTAGATATCTTTAGAAAAAGTATCCTTCTACTCAGTCAAATTCTATCTCTCTATAACTTCCATCTCTTTTTTCTGGTTCTGCCCCCTGGGGTCTATCAGGACAAATTTAATCCTTCTTTCACTTGATGGCCCTGCAAGTACTTGGAAACAATCGTCTTGTCTAGTCTTCTTTCTGTTCTCTAGTTGAAAAATTCCTTTATGGAAGGGAAATTAAACCCTTTGAAAAGGAAGTAAGGATGATCTCCAAGTGTCATGAGGCCATTCAGGGGAAAAAGACAGAAGTAGTTGAGGCTGTTAACTTCCAGCTGAGGGCACTGTTGAGCAAGAGGTACAGTCAGCTGTCTTCTCAGGATGTGTATCTGGGATACAGATGCTGGCCTCTTTACCGAGCTCTTGAAAGAACAGCAAGAAGGTTATTTAATATCAATCTGCTAAAAAGTGTTGGGGCCAAGACCCTAATTTTATGTGTAAAACATGATTAACAATTTGAAGTGGTAAATGGTACCTTAGTCCTAGAAAAGAAAAATGTGTTTCATAGTAATTCCCTAAAGTTCCTGCCTCATGTCAAGTCCCCAGGACAAATTGACCTTGTAAGTCTTGTGCAGGGGGAATTTGCTGTTAGAGGCTTTGGCATGAGTCCTTTGGTGTCTGCTTTAGAGTAACATGGACATCTTACATTCATCAAGTGGGTCATCTCTTTTTCTAAACATTGTCACACAGTGTGGTATAATGGAAAAAGCCCTGGACATAGAGTGAGATGACTTGGGTTCTAGTCCTGACAGAGCTACTCTGCTACAATTTGAGTAGATTACTTTATTCCTCTGCACTGCTCTCTCATCACCTTTAAAATTAAGTGGTTGGACTAGAAGACTTCAAGTCCTTTCTACCTCTGTTATTTGAGTTTATGCTATTTCTTAGAAGTAGAAGAAAGCACCAAAAAGGGTAAGTGACTTGCCCAGGGTCACATACCTAGTAAAGTGTCTGAGGTGGGGGTTGAAACTCAGATCAGCAACACTGAGGTGGCACAGTGGATAGAGTGCCAGACCTGGAATTAGTTTGCCTCTGTAAAATGAGCTGGAGAAGGAAATGACAAACAACTCCAGTATCTTTGTGAAGAAAATCCCAAATGGGGTCATGAAGAGTTTGGACACCCACCTGAACAGCAACAACCACTTCCTGACTCCAGGCTGTGCTTTTTCTGCTGCATCACCTTGCTGCCCTTGGGTGGTAGTTGTGGGAAGACAATATACAAAAGGAGGCTTAGAGAGGTGGTGTTAGTCAAGGCTTGAGTTGGAAACATGGTAATGAGATTAGAGTTGAAGAGTTAATATGGGAGGGGTGTCTTGTTCAATGGAGTTGAAACCTGGCTGAGTAGAAAGTTAAGGAAAGTCGGTAGAGCCATAAAGGAGTGGACTGATGTCCATTAGTCATTGGTTGTATTATGGTTTCGGAACTGGAAAGGGGCATAGGTAACAGAAGGTATATGCTTGGTGACAAGGTGGCTCTCATGAAGATGGTTTGTAACTAAGATGAAGCATGTTTGGGGCTGACCTAGATACAATGAGCCATTGGAAGTACTCATTAATGAAGACATTTGGGCCAAAGGGTGGATGAATGATAGGCTCATGGATCTAGAGCTAGATCTAGAGGGATTGTAGGGGTCATAAAGTCTAATCCCTACACTTTACATATTAGGAAACTGAGGCCCCAAAGTCGCTAAGTTACTAAAGATCATGCAGACACAGCCAGTATTTGAATCCAGGTTTTCTTGTGCCAAGTCCAGTGACTTTCCCACTATCCCATGCAGCTTCATGGGAATATTATATGTGGATTGAGGAGTGGGATTACAGTAGAAGGAATGCTGTAATAAGAGTCAGAATTGGTTTCTAGTACTTTCTCAACCACTAATGAACTAAGTGACCTGGGCCTTATTTAACCTCTTCTCTCCACGCCCCGGTTCCCATCCTAGGCCAGGACTCTGTGGCCTGGACTGCAGTAGTCTTTTAGTCAGTCTTCCTGCTTCCATTTGCCCCTTCTCCAATCCAGTCTCTACGTTGTTGCAAAATTGACATTCCATGGCTTTCCTCAAAAAGCTCCAATGGCTTTATATCGCCTCTAGAATAAAATGCAAACTCTGCTGTTGGGCATTCAAAGACATTCCTAATGTGACTCCAGCCTGTCTTTCCAGGCTTCTCACACATTTCTCCTCTTCAAGCACTCTACCTTCTAGGTAGATTCACTTGTGTGATGTTCCACATGGACAGCATTCCATCTTCTGTTCTGGGCTTTTCTGAGGATGGGCCACACAATCATACAAAGTGCCACCTCCTTATCTCAGCCTCTTAGAGCACCTAGCTCTCTTCAAAGCTCAGCTCCATGCCACCTCCTAGAAGAAATCTTCTCCCCCACTTTACTTTGTATTCTCTTTCTCTCTCTGTGTCTCTGTCTGTGACTGTCTGACTGTCTCTATCTCTGTCTGTCTCTGTCTTTCTGTCTCTCCTCTCTCTCTGTCTCTCTATCTTTGTCCTATATCTCTCTGTCTCTTCATCCATCTATACATTTGTCCATCCATCCGTCCATCTGTCTGTCCGGCCATCCATCCATCCGTCTATCTATCTATCTATCTATCTATCTATCTATCTATCTATCTATCTATCATCTATCTATCTATCTATCTATCTATCTATCTATCTATCTATCATCTATCTATCCTTCTATCCTGTTTACCTTTCCTCTGAGAGAATATAAGCTTCTTGAGGGCAGGTACTATTTAGTTTTGTCAGTGTATCCTCAGCATCAAACAGAGTGCCAAGCATACAGAAGGTGCTTAATAAATGCTTTTGACTGATTCATAAAAGGAGGCAGTTGAGCCAGATCATCTCAAAAGTCCTTCTATTGTTCTGTGATTCAGAAATGCAGAAATCTATTTTTGTTCATTGCACTCTGTGGACCAAAGGACACTCCCACAGAGTCAGAGTATCAGTGAGGGAAAGTCAGTGCAGTACAAATTGGGATGACGTAAACAGCATCTGGAAAGGGCAGAACTGAGTCAGGCAGCCATGAAACAGAGACGAAAAATCTAAAGGTAACCAGCAGGAGTCCTTGGAGGGAATAAAGAGTATTTCACCATGAGAGAGACCTGTGTCTGCCTTGGGGGCAAAAGGGAAGATGCCAGTGGAGAAGGAAGACTATATGGAAACCAGACAGGGAGGAATAACATCTCCTTGATTCAAGGTTTAAAGAAGAAAACTTCTTTTCCTTTTTGACAAAAATCAGATTTCTTTCTCTTCATAGCTTATGAAATACTTTTCTTACAACAGCTCATGTGAAATAATTATGACTATCCCCATTTTGCAGATGAAAAAGCAGCAGAGGTTCAAAGAAATTTAGAGACTTACTGACAGTCACAAAACCAATGAGTTGTTTGCTGCTGCTTTGTGATTCCACTTGGGTTTTCTGGGCAAAGATACTGGAATAGTTTGCCATTTCCTTCGCCAGCTCATTTTATTGATGGGTTAGTGACTTGCCCAGGATCACACAGTTAGTAAGTGTCTGAGACCAGATTTGAACTCAGGAGGATGAGTCTTCCTAACTCCATGGCCAGCACATTATCCACTGTGCCACCTTGCTGCCCCAACCAAGCTAAAAACGGACCCCAGGTCCTCTGACTCCAAGTCTTAACTGCCTTCCTTCGTGCTATGTTACCTCTTCTGTGAAATAAAGCTATCAAACCAAATCGTCAAGTTTATTTCTAGGAAGCTGCACACATCTCTCTTTTTCTTTTTCTTTATTATCAATCCAAGGACATCGAGGTTCTGCTAATTACTAGCCATTTAGCTTTGGGCAAAAATTATAATATAGGGCAGCTCAGAGCAACAAGAGGTTTGTGGTTGGCCATGTCTGCCATCTCCTATTTATTTTCTGTTTATTCTGGATATAATTATATGTGTGTATTGTTTCCCTCAGTAGAATGTAAGCTCACTGAGAGAAGGGATTAATAAATGTTTCTTTTTTTGTTTAAAGTCATGGATTTGGGACAAAGATTAAGGCAACTCTACTTGTTTCTCACTCTTGGCTTTTCATTTTGGTTCAATGGAAAGAGGGCTGCATTTAGAGTTTGAGCCCTGGGTTTGATTCCTGGATCAACCACTTTCAGATGATGAATCATAAAACTAGTCTTGGACGGAACCACGAAGACCATTTAATTTGATCCCTTATTTTATAAAAGAGGATACTGAGGCCCAGGGAGTTTAAGTCACTTTCCAAAGGTCATATAGATAGTAACTTCCAGAAGTAGAATTTGAACTCAAGTCCTTTGACTCAGAACCTGTGCTCTTACAATGAGCACCATACTTATCAATTTTCAAATGGGACAATACCTGTAAAGCCCTTAGCACAGTGCCTGGGACAAAGTTGTTGTTTGTCCTTGGTTCTTGAAGAGGACCATGATATCAGGAAGATGACGCCATGACTTGCAAATTAGTTGGATTTAAGTGAGGGAAGGCTGTGCAAAGTCACCAGACTCACTTTTTCCTCTGGAGCCATCTGGGACCAGTGGCAAGATACAGATCAGGACAACTGGAGATGGCCCTGGATGCAGCCTGGTACATAGAATGTGCTTAATTAATGCTCATTCCCTTCCCTTTTCCACCAAAATGTGTTGATTCTTCAGCATAATAGATAGTTTCGGTGTTCCTGAAGTCACAACATTGAGAGAGAACTTAAGACCCAAAAAATTCAACATGGAGTTTGCCTCTGGGGGATCTAGTTTTACATTTAACCTATGAAGTATTTAAATAAGCCTCCTCTGCCCTTTGGACACACTATGTCAGATCTCTTCGGCTGGAGCCCCCCAGTTCCCGTTTGAAAATATATTCAGGTAGTTAGTTAGTAACCCTTATCTATAAAACCCCCCAATGGAATATCAGGGAGTTAATCAACCATGAAACTACTTAGACTGGCCATTTTCCTTATCCCAGGTCAGCATTTTCTGACTTTCTGTAAATATTCTCTCACATGATGCAGGTTAATAAGCTTCCTCACGCAGAAAATTCTTGGCAACGCCTAGAAAAGTTCTCCCAAAGACTGATTACTTTCCTGTTGCCTCAGGTCCGCTGCTGATCATCATCCTTATGCAGTGTGACAAACATAGTTGCTATCATCCCCTGAAGCTGGGTCTGAAACAGCCAGTCATACACCAGTTAAAGAACAATGTGGGAGTGTTCTGTAGGGGGTGGGGGGATGGAAGTGGATGTGTGTGGGGGGCGGGGGGAGGAGTACTATCTGGGGAGTTATTTGGGCTAATTCACAGGCATGTGAACATGGGCACCTCGCATGGCTTGTGTGACCCTCATTTTTCCCCTTGTAAAGTGGGAATAATGATCTCTGTAATCCTTATCTTAAAGAGTTGTTGTGAAGGTGAAATGTCAATCTAAAACAGCTATATAAATGCCATCTATTATATGCTTATGCTTACATGCAAATATAAACACCCAGAGGATCACACAGATTTAAAATTGGAAGGGATCTTGGGGTCAGCTAGTAAAATCCCCCTTATTTTACAGATGAGGAAACTGAGGCTCATTGAAGTTAAGGCTAAAGGTTGAACTGGGGTTCAAACCAAAGTCTTTTGACCCCAAATCCAGTACCCTTCCCACTGGGTCACACTGTGTCCCACCTATTTCAGTTGCATGAACTTCAGCAAGTCAAAACTCTCTGGGCCTCAGTTTTCTCATCTATAAAGTAGGGATTTATGCTTAATTTTCTTTAAAATCTCTTTATACCTTCTCTTCAGTTCCCTGTTCTAAGAGCTCAAAGCTAGGAGAAGTAGGGGATAGAATACTGGCCTTGGAGTCAGGGAGATCTGAATTCAACTCTGACCTCTGATCCATATTAGATGTATGATCCTGGATAAGTCACTTGACCTCTTTTGTTTCCTCAGCTGCTAAAAGGGGGTGATAATAGTACCTGAGTGCTAGGCTTGCTGGGAGATTCAAATTAAATAATATTTGAAAAGCACTTAGAACAATGCCTGGCGCATACATATTAAGGTGCTATATAAATGCTAGCTATTGAGATTATTAGTCTATGTTCTTTGTTTTTTGGTCCCTTCCTGTTCTGGTGGTTTAGGCTTCCAAAGCTAGTGTTCTTTGCTCTGAGGTCCTTTCTAGGCCTGACAGTCTGTGTTCTATTTTCTATGATCCTTTTGGGCTCTATGATACATTTAAAGCATGGAAGTTAGCAGGTCACTTGGAACTCCATCAAACTGGATGGTTGTAAGGCTCTCAACCAGAGGGAGTCTGGGCTGATTTCCCAGGTCTAAGAAATCTGACTTGGAAGCACAATGGCGGACCCAAAGTCAAGGTCTGGGTAAGTTCTGTCATTATATTTACCGTGCACAGTTGAATGACTTCCAGGATGGAGCTCCATGCTGAATCTTGCCTATTCCTGATTCTGAAGGGCAGAAAAGTCTTTAAAACAGCAAAGGGAAACCAGACTGAGCATTTAGTACAGCTGCTGGAGCCATAAAAGAAAAAAATTAACCAAGCCTATTAGTCTCCCAGTTTCTTTTTTCCCCATAAAACCAGCAGTTGGCAATAAATGTCATTCTATTTCGAATAGATGAATGGCCTAGTCATGATAAATCCACTAGCATTTTCAAAGAAGGTGCATTAAATTCAGCACATTTTCAGTGGTGATAGCGTAGCTTTTTAAAGGCCTGACAGTAGATGCTTATTAAGGTGGAAACTCTTCAAGCGGTGCACTAGAGCTGGGCCTATGGGGTTCAAGATGACTTGATGGCTGGAGGCCAAAGTGTCTATGGGTGGCAGTTCCCTTCATTCCCCGGCAAAGTATGCACCAGTAGATGCCTGAGGGCAAATTTTTCTGCACCTTATACTCAGCTAGAATTCTTGTGCCTGGGACATATTCAGTTGGGCAGGAGTAAGGAGGTGGTATTGGTAGAACAGAGGGCAATCTACTTGTAGCTACAGTTTTCTATGGAGGTGAGATGGCCTGTGCCCTACACTGTGCTTCTCACATACTTACAAGGATTGGGATGAGGGGAAGGTAGACCCTAGAAGAGGAGTGCCATGATGGCCTTGAAGGTCAAGCTGGTAGTCCTGGGAGGTTGGGCAGTAGGGTTATGACACAAGGATAGTGGTGAAGAGAGAGCATAGACTTCCCTCCCACCTTCCCTTATTGGCTAATATCAGGACAATATTAATAGAGCATCAGGACTCTCTGAAGATTGGCTTTTCTCCAAATCTGAAAAAAACAGAATCACAAAATATAAAGAGGCCTGGAGCTAGAAACAAGAAGGCCTTAGGTGGACATTCAGCACTGTTTCTTAGTGCTTTTTAGCCTTGAGTCTTTTTCTTAACCTCTCTAGGCTTAGGTTCATGGGCAAAAACAAGAGAGTCAATCACTGTACCAGGCAATGTGATTTTTATGATTTTTTAAATTATTTTTTCAAATATTTGACTTTTTAAAACACAAATTTTGTTGATATCTTTTGTTTTTGTCATCTCACTTTTTCCTTTATTTCTTTCCCCTCCCCTTTCTAAGAAAGCCATTCATTTCATGTAACAAAGAATATTTTTTAAAGAAAAAAGATGAGAAATATTATCAGTAAAACTTATCAATACATTGAAAAAAATCTGAAAATATATGTTGTCTTTCAGAATCATGGACCTCCTACTTCTGCAAAGGAGAGAGAGCAGGTGTCCATTCATAGCTCTTCTTTGGGGCCATCATTGTATGTTTGGAATTTTACAGTCTTCGTTGGCAGTAGCTTTGTGGTGGCTAGCTTTTCCTTTTCCGTTGTCCTGTACTAAATGATTTCTAAGATTTCTCCCAGGTCTAGGCCCTCTACCTCTCCACAGCTTTGATCCTGGAGATCCCCTCTTTGCTATTTCATCTGGCCTTTTCGCCATCTCTTTTCTGCTCTATCTTCATCCCTTCTTCACAGTCATTGTTTTTCCTCCCTCAATGATGGAAATCCTCTTTAATAATTCCCCTTCTTGGCACATCCTGCCCTCGTGGAAGGTGGTGGTGATGCACAATTTTACATAGTGCTATCATTGCAAAATGGTTTTCACTGAAGTCCCAGCTCCCCCATAAAGCCTTCCTTGACAGAACTCTAACACCATCCCTCCATCTAAATTCAGTTAAACTCCAGTCATTACATATTTATTAAGTGCCTTTTATATTCAAGACAGAGGTACCATATAGAACAGTGAGCTGCCATTGAAGCTAGGAAGATCTGTGTTTAAGGTATGTTTCTAAATCATAGCAGCTCTGTGACTGACCCACTCACCCAGTCATATAACGTCTAACCACTAAGTGTCCAAGGCTGTATTAGAACTCAAAATTTCCTCAATCCAAGACCTAACTTTACTGTCTGATCGACATGCCTTTGTTTTACAAATGAAGAAACTGGACTTTGGGAGGTGAAAACACTTGCTAAAGCCACACAAGTAATCCGTAACAGATCCAGAATACAAACCCAATTCTTCTGACTCCAAATCCAAGGTTGTCTCCTATCTGTCTTGCAATGCATTTACAACCGTTTAGAATTCCCCCTCTCATTACATTCACAAAAACCCTATGATATAGGAAATGCAAATATGACAGATTTCAAGTTTTAGAGAAAAAAATACTGGGATAGAGAAAACTTGAGCTCTACCTTCTCACTGTTACTCAACTGGCCCATGGTGGATCTGGGACATTAACTGAGGTCTCCTGACTCAATGCTTAGTGTTTATATTTGTCTTATGGCAAAGCTAAAATAAGTTGGTGCTTCCTGAGCACATACCCATTGAATGCTTGGCATCAAGGAGAGAAATAAATTAAAGATAAAGAATTTATAAACAAGGTAGGATACCAATAAGGGCTAATTGTGCAAATCAAGTTGTAAAAATAAACATATCCACAGACACATTTGCTGCTATGTAACCTTGTTGTTAAGGTATGCCCAAAGTTATGAAATAAGCCTAAAGTGTGACTATAAAATGATGAAACTGAATTTTGTTTATGGTTGTAGAAGAGGAAGAGAAAAAAAAACAACCCTCTATCAGGAACATGTTGCAAGATATGTGCTGGTTATATCTGTTTTCTTACTTGGTCCTATATGATTTGATTGGGGAGTGTATAGTATGCTTCCATGTTTCCATCTCATAATGGATGGAGTACAGGATCCTTTCCTGAGAATAGAAGCAGCCCATCTTCTTTGGGTCCTTTTAATTCAGAGATCCTAGAATGCAGTGGGTGCTCATGAGAGATAATTCCCAACTGGATCTCAGTTTACTCTACTGTAAAATGTTTGGATGGTCTCTAAGACCTTTTGTATTTCTAACATTCTAATAATTAATGTTTTAAGACCCCTTCCAGCTCTGGCACTCCATCTTCTATGTTCTAATATTCCTTTTAGCTGGAACATTCTATTTCTGAGTAAATTATAATAATTACATCGTAGGATGGTGCAACAGAAAGGCCTAAGAGTCAGTCTAAGATCTTAAGCTCAGTGATAATTGAGCTTCTGAAAATATTCAAAGAAGACTGAAAAGGATGAGGCTTGTGGGGGGCAAAATGATTATGTCAGGAACAAAAAGTCTGTGTCAACACATAGAATGATACCTTGTCCTTAGGTAGAATTGGATAGCAGCTTGGTCAGAGTTGAAAGGGGTTTATTGATTGACTAAGGTTCTTTTCAGCATTCCTCTGAGTTCATTCTCTTTCAGGGGAGGAAATGAAGCAAAGAGTGAGTTCTATGATTAGCCCCATGATAGAAGAGTGATTCAGGAAGATATAATAAGCTTTGTCTACCAGTTCACACTCTTGTGGTATGCTCTCAATTTGCTAAGTGCTTCACAGTCAATTTTATTAGAGACTTATTGGCTGCTAGCCTTTATAGTGGAGAAACCTTTTAGGTGCACAAAAGGGGAGAGACTCAAAACCATGCCACGTGTTCTCTTGAAGGAACTTAGAATGTTTAGTCTAGAGAAGACTTGGGGGGTGAGGTGCACGAAACTTAGTTCTCTTTCATCAATTGTTTAAAGGGTTCTCCCATGGAAGGGGAGTTAGTCTTGTTTTTCTTGGGATGAAATGAGATCAGTGAGATTAAATTATAGGGAGTCAAATTTGGGTACAATAGAAGGAACAAATTCCTAACAATTTAAGTTATTTGTAGAAACTTGAGATCTTTATGGTTCGATCATGGGGGATGTAGAAAATATTCGTGTTTCAGAGAGGGGACTGGACTTGGTGCTTCAGAGCAGTGTCATACTGGGAAATATTTAATGAAAAGCTCTTTTGAGGGGAAAACGTGTGTGAAACACACTTTTAGGTTTTAAGTCTAAGTAGCACTTGCCAGTTTCCCAGGTGTAGGTGCTCACAGTGCAAATTTAATCTGAGCCATATCCTAAGTTTTTAATCCATCACTTTCCTAAATTCAATGACTGATTTGTTGATTCATACATTCAGCAAATATTTACTATGTGTGCTTGACATTATGCAGGGAAAGAAGATTAACACAAAGCAGAGTCCCTTTCTTTAAACTGCATTTAGTTGAAGAAAGAAGGCATATGAAAAAAAATTACAAATCAAAGGACTTGCTAAAATGAATAATAAGGACCATAAATACTGTAGGAATTCAGAGAAAAGAGTCATTAATGGAGCCTGGAGTTTTCAAAGAAGGCAGATGATTTGATTTGAATCTTGATAGATGGGTAGAGTGGAGGAAGATAGAGGGTATTTCAAGGAGGGAAAATGGTCTAAGCAGAGGTAGAGGCGCAGGGATAAACATGATGTTTTCTACATAGAAAATGCAAGTTGGATAGAGAACCAACCTCAAAGTCTTGGGTTCAAGTCCTACTTCTGACACATACTGACTATGTGAACTGGGAGAGTCACTTAAACTCTCAGTGCTCTAAGCAATTCTCTAAGACTACAAATCGCAGAAGATGCCAGCTTGTACTGGTAGAGAATATTTCTTCACTTAGGAGTTTACTGTTAACAGTGAAATCCCAAATCCAGGCCCTATCCTGAGTATAATGGAAGTTTGTGCATGCTTACATGTGGAAGACTCCATGGACATGCTTCTGGGAAAAGTCTTGCTTTCAAATTAGGTGACCCTGGCATTCATTAACCTATCTTAGATTCATAAGAAGACAGATGGGTATAGAACAGAAGTTTTAATTTGAGGATTAGTGAGATAGTAGGTTAATGAAGAACTGTTTGAACTGTTTGTATGTGGTGGGGGGGGTGGAATGGGATTTGAAAATGAAACTGAATTAGGACTTATCCTATATGAAAGAGGAAAGGCAGTATTTTGAAAGTATTTTGATGGAGGAAGGACATAACTGAGAACTGGATTTTAGGAAGATTAATCAATCAGGTGGTATTCTTGTGGGACCAATTAACATCTTCATCAACAATGCATTAGTATTCTTTTTCTCCCCACAATCCCTCCAATATCTGTCATTTTCCTTTTTTTATTTTGTCATTTTTGCCAATTTGATGAGCATGAGGTAGAATTCAAGAGTTGCTTGAATTTCCTAATTATTACTGATTTAGAGTATTTTAATGTGATTGTTGATAATTTAGATATCCTCCTTTGGGAACTGTCTTTTCATATCCTTTGCTCATTTATCAATTGGGGAATGGCTCTTATCAAATGAATTTTCCTTATAGAAGCCCTTCAAATATTTGAAGACAGTAAAATTACCTGTTCTTTGCCACAGATATTTCCTTATTCAAGGTAAATACTCCTAGTTTTTTAAACTCAGGCTCAGAGAAATGGAGGGACCTCTGCTTGATTATATAACTAGTATTAAAATTGGGGATTTTAAAGCACTAGAAGGACCAGATGCTTTGATTGGCATAATCAATGCAAGAATTTTAAATACCTTATAGTTTCAGAAATAATTTTCCTATAATTAACAATAACTTCTATCTGAGGAAATGCATTTTAAACACCATTCCAGGCAGATATTATAATTTTACTTTGAAATAAAATTTTCATTCCACTCTATAATATATGTAAATGCTCTGCATCCATGGATACAACTGGGTCCTTTGAGGTATTATTCTCTTTAATTCCAGCCCTTCTGTTAAACCCAGGTTTCTGGCAGTAAAATCAGAGCTATTTTTCATGGTCAGGGGCTGTTAACTAAAGGATTGTGAACCTGTATTTAAAAAAAAAAACATTTTAATAACTCTATTTCAATAAAATTAGCTTCCTTTGTAATTTTGTGTATTTTATTTAACACATTAAAACCTGATTGTGAGAAGAGATCCACAGAAGGATTCATGAACCTGCCAGAGGAATCTATGATCCACAAAAAGGTTATGAACCATGCTAACTTCCTTTTGTCCGTTAGTTAAGTTTAAGCTATTATAGGACAGATTTAGATACCAGATAGAATTGTGGTTTGCGGAATATATTTTAGTATTTCACTTCTCAACCTATCATTACTTTAAATACTTATTTGCCTTTGTCTCCCTTTCTACCATTTTTGAATGTTTTTACTTTAATTGTCAAATTACTGTTAATGTTGCTTTCACTAAAATTTTCTTTTAGTTTTGTTTTATTTTACTGTTCCTTCCATTGCCTGAGACTCCACCAACAATGGTCATAAATCTCTCTGAAAAGAAAACAGAAGTTGTCTATTTTAATTTTGTATCAATTTTCCTGTGTTTGGAAAGCAGCATGGGAGAATGGAGGGAAACATTCTTTTACAAGCATTTGAGATTGCTGGTGCTTTTGTTTTCATAGAATATTGTGTTTATGATAACATGGGAATACAAAGGGCTTGGTTATAAGAGAGGCTTAAGGGCCTAGATTTAATATATAATAATAGCTATATTATATATAGTGCTATAAGGTTTGTAAAGCTCTGTACGTGCCCCCATATATTAATCTTGTGAGCTAGGTGCTGTTTTCATCCCTTTTTATAGGTGATGAAACTAAGGCTGAAAGAGGTTTGAAGAGAGTTCTTCCTAATTCAACTCTAGCACTCATGTCCCCTACACTCCTAGCTGTTTCTGTGTTTAGACTCAGAAGGGACTTCAGAGGTCATCTTGTCCACCTTCTTCATTTTCCAGATGAACAAACTGAGACCTGGGGAGGTTCTGTGACTTACTCAAGGTCCCATAGCTAATGCTGAAGTCAGCATTTGAGCCCACTGTCTTCTGACTCCAGACACCAGGCTCTTTCTAATGGGCCACCTGTCATTGAACCTCAGTTGGAATCAGGGCTTTACAATGAGAGGGAAGGTGAATCGTTTACATATGGGATCTTGGCAAATCTCCTTAACTCCCTGGGCCTTAATACCTTCCCTGTGAAACTAGGCATGCAGATCCCTGTTTTATCTACTTTACAAAGATACTTACTGAAGGCTACATGGCAGTGCACTTAAAAAACATTGAAATTATCTACACAAAGGCAAGGTATGCATGTCCTTTCAATTCAATTAACATATAAAAATATTAAATTTATATTTTTTTACCCAAATTTCACCCAGTGGGCTTCTTCTTCCCCCTCCTAAAGAGCCATTCTACATGAAAAATATTTTTTAGAAGGAATAAAAGAGGAGGAAGAAGAAAAATCAGCACAGCCAATAAATACATTGAACAAAACCTTGAAAATATAAGCAATATCCTATGTCTGTGGACCTTCTACTACTGCAAAGAAGCTTCTCATCTTTTCTAGGGGGTCAAGCTTATTCGTTGTGATTTTGCAACATTTGTTTCTGTTTGTTTTGTGGTTGTTGCTCTTTCCATTTCCATTATGTAATTACACATTATTATTAGCGTTAATGTGATCATTACATATATATTTATATTTGATTTTCTTGACTCTGCTTACTTAACTTTGCATCAGTTAACATGTTTTTCTGTATTTATCATGTGTGTCATTTTTTATGTCAGTAGTGTTTCATATGGGGCAACTAAGGGGTGCAGTGCATACATCTTTGGGGTTGGAATCAGGAAGATTCATCTTCCTGAGTTCAAATGTGACATCAGACGCTTGTTGTATGACCCTGGGCAAGTCCCTTAACCCTCTTTGTCTTAGTTCCTCATCTGTGGAATGAACTTGAGAAGGAAATGACAAATCACTCCAGTATCTCTGCCTAGAAAACCCTTAAATGAACTCACAAAGAGCTGGACACAACAGAAATAATTGAACAACAGTGTTCCATACGTCGCTCTACCATAGTTTGTCTAGCCATTCCCTAATTGATGGACATCTACTTTGTTTTCATCATTTTGCCATTGTAAAAAGTGCTGCTGTAAATATTGTGATATCTATGCAGACTTTCTTTTTAGCAATTACCTCCTTGGGGTATATGTATGATAGTATATCCTCTGTATCTAGGGTACAGATATTTTAACTACTTCATTTCCATAATTCCAAATTTCTTTCCAAAATGATTGTACTAATTCACAGCTCCACCATTAATGAATGTATTAGTTTATCTTCCCACAAACCCTTCAACATGGACTATTCCCATCTTCTAACAACCATTTTCTTGAGTACTTACCATGTGCTTGTCATGGTCATAGGTTGCCAAGATAGAAAGTTTAAAAATAACTGGATTCGGAGGCGGAGCCAAGATGGCAGAGTGAGAGCAACGACTCACCTAAGCTCTTGGACAAACTCCTTCAGATACCATTGAAAGGAGAATCTGACCAAATTTTGGAGGTGTGGAATCCAGTGGAAGACAGACTGTGACAGATTCAGAGCCCAGATTAGACTGGAAGGTCCATGGGAAGGATCTGTTCCGTGGGGGTGAGCCCATAGCGCACAATGAAGCATGGCCAGTGCAGCAGAGCAGAAAGGCCTTGAGAAACCTGAGAGCAGCTAGTGCAACCTGGCGGAGCAGCACCGAGGGTGGGAGACAAGCCTAATCTAGCCAATGAGAGCCGCCCAGCGCCAGATATCAGTGCAGCAGCTCCTGAGACCTTCAGCCCGGAGATTAAACTTTGATAAGTCACCTACTTGAACTTCCAGGAGCCAGGATGGTGGAGAGATCAGTAAATGCTCTCTCCTCCCCCCTTGATGATGATGAAAGAACCATAAAGTATTTCCCCAGAAAAACCCTGGATCAGTGGAAACAGCAGTAGGGGGCCAATAGTCTCATAACACCTGAGGCTAGGAAAATAGCTAAGGGGGATTCCTCCGACTGTGGGTGAAGCAAACCAGAAGGACAGAGGACCCAGGGTGGAGAAACCTCTCACTAGACCCCAGGCAAGCCTCAGCGCCAGGAGAGGAGCCCCAGGAGGGGTGGGAACACACATTAGCATCTAGGCGTGCCTCAGCACTCCAGAGGAATTGGAAAGACAATAGGGAAGCTGGGATCACCATCCTCTGAGCTTGCCTTTGCCTCAGTTCAGCTGAAGAGATCTGTGATCAGACCACTCCTCTCCCATACTTAACAAGCTAACCCCAGGGCTGATCAGAGAAACACAAAACAAAAACCTGCTTTTAGCTTTTTCACACATCAGCTCAGCACAAAGTTCTCTAGCTTCTGACGGAAAGAACCAGAAGCCACAACACTCAATCAAAATCATGAACAAGAAAAAGCAGAGGGGCAAAAGAACCATAGAATCTTTCTATGGGGATAAGGACCAAAACACAAACACCAAAGAGGTCAAAGCTGAGACTGTACTTCCATCTGAAACTTCAGAAGGGACTATGAACTGCTCGCAGGCACAAGCAGCTCTCCTGGAACAGCTGAAGAAGAAAATGGAAGAAAAACTGGCCAATGATTTTAAAATTATAAAAAAAGAATTCACTGATGAGAACATCTCTTTGAAAAGGAAAATTGAACAAATGGAAAAGGAAGTTCAAAAATTAACTGGAGAAAATAACTTCCTAAAAGGGCAAATGGAAAAGGAAGTACAAAAATTAACTGGAGAAAATAACTCCCTAAAAGGTCAAATGGAAAAGGAAACCCAAAACCTAACTGGGAAAATTGGTCGAATGGAAAAGGAAATACAAAAATTAATGGGAGAAAAATAGCTCCTTAAAAGGAAAAATTGGACAGATGGAAAAGGAGATGCAAAAGTTAATGGAAGAAAACAATTTGATAAAGATTAGAACTGGGCAAGTAAAAACTAATGACTCAATGAAACAGCAAGAATCAGTCAAACAAAAATAACTGGACTCATTTCCTAGACAAACAAGTCAGTAAAAGATTAAGAAACACTGGATGTGGAGCACGAATACCTTGGCTAAACCTAGCCCTGGCCTAGGCTGAATATGTGACCATATATGACCAATGTGACCATTCAGTTTGGGCCAGAGCTAAGTCTCTGTTTTCTCTTCTGTCAAATAGGGATAATGATACTTGTTCTACAACTTGTTTTGTCAGCTTTAAAGGACTCCAGAAATGTTGAGGATTATTATCATTTTAATGATAGCACAAGCACTGATTAAGTGTCTACTCTATGCTGGGCATTGTGTAAAGTCTTAGGAATGCAAAGTTATCTGACGTTCTAATGAGAGAGACAGTACATATACAACATCTCCCAATGGTCTTAGTGTGGTTTTAAGCTTTAATAAAAGCTTTCAGATATCCTGTGTGTATATGTAAGTCACAATGTTAATACAAACAAAAATGAAGCAGTCAGAGGGAAGACATGAAGAACTGAGGAGGAGGTAGTGAGGGGATCAGGAAAAACTTCATGTAGAAGCTTGAGCTCTATCTTCAAGAAAGAGAGGAATTCTATGAGAGGTAAGGAAGGGATTTTAGGCAAGGGGATAGATACCCTGTGCAGAAATAGAGAGGTGGGAAGAAGGACATATTTAAGTGGTCTGTGTTACTGGAACAGATTGCAAGAGACAATAATTTGTCATTACCCTTGAAAAGAAAAGGATAAGTTGAAGTCAGTTTGTGAATGGCTTGAGATGCCAAACAGAGTTCTTTTTTATTTTATCTTACAGGCAAGAGGGTACCAGTGAAACTTCTTGAACAGGTGGGCATGGTCAGACTTCCTTTAGGAGTAACAATTAGTCAGCTTTGTGAATGGGGTGGTTTTTAGAAGGGAAAGGTTAGAAATAAGGAAACCAATTGGGAGATGATTATAATAGTCCAGTAGAGAGATGATGAGTCTGAATGAACAACTAAGTTTGTGATTAGGTAAGTGGAGAAAAAGGAACAGATACAAGAGACGTTGTGGAGGTAGAATCATTGACTAGACTTGGTCCTTCCAGCACTGGAGTTCTGATCTTCTGATTGAGTATGGGGAATGAGTGAAAATGGAGAGTCAAGGATTACTCCTCAGTTTGTGAAAATGAGCATGGTAGGAGCAATATCCTAAGGCTTCATCCAACTCAGGTTAGACCAGCTTTTCCTTAAAAGGTTTTGAAATCACCCTTGAGACTTAATTGACTTAGGCAATTAAAGCCTAACCCATTAGCAGTTTCCTCATGGGCTAAGGACAAAAACCAGTACAAGAAGAGCCAGGAGGTCCTTTCTTTGGTTCATTACTAGCACCATGGGGGAGGGAAGATGTACCTAATGGAACCAAAGCTGTATCCTTGCTAAATATATTTTCCATGCTATGCTAAGTAAAATTCCTTACAATAACTATTAGATGATGTAAGATCATCTTATTTTGGTTCATTTCTAAACCTCAACCACTAGATTGGCCTGATTTAAGTCTGGTTAATAAAACTGGGTGACTAGAATTGTAGAGATAAGAATAGGGACCTGGCCTGTGATTTCCCTGGAAATCCCTGGTGAGCAATCTCCCTCTACAGATGCAGTGTGGGCACCTTCTCTGTTACTTATAGTCTTTGAGAATTGCCTGGACCATTGACAGGTTGATGGACTTGTTCAGGGTCACAACAGGCAGAATATGTCACAAGACTTATGCCCCCATGAAGACCTCTTCCTGGCTCCAATGTAAGGCCTGTATCCACTCTGCCATACTGCCTGTCAGACTAGAATTACACTACCGCAACAGAATTGTTCAATAGCAGATAATATGCCCACACCATTAAATGGTTTAGCTAATAAGCACTAGAGGTTTGGATGAAAGAGAAGGGAATATAGATTGGAGTAAAAATGGTGGGAAGTGGAACATGAATGATTTTCCTGAATGAAGGATGTGATTGGGTCACTCAGACAGGAGAGGAAAGGACGTTGTCTGAGCAAAGGGAGCTTAATAAGGGGAACCATTCACTTGTGATCATTTACATCTGGCCCCTTAACATGAAGGTGGTTTAAAACAGGAGGCCTATTTTCAAAGACTTTCTTGTTTTGTTAGCAAAGAACACATCTTCTCAATCAAATGCTGAAAACCATGATTCTGATGTGAGATGAGTGCACACACACACACACACACACACGTACATATACACACACAAATGTATGAACAGGCACTTAATCTTACTGTGTTGTTGCAGAGAGAAAAACAGAGTTATACGTGGCCCCCCTTAGTAGTGTGTTTTCTTTTCCATACTTGAACAAGCAATCCTCCCTGCCTCTCACCATATTTGTTTTGAGTCCTATGGATCTGTAAATAAGAATCACATTTTCATTCTTTATATCTCTGCATTTGAAAAGAGAGTAGTCTCTGGAGGGGTGACCCTGTTGAATTCCCTGCCAACTCAACAATGGAAAAGCTCAAACGTTATGGCCTCCAGTCATTAAAAAAAATTCAATCCCAGGGCACTTGTAGGTTTTTATGATTTACATTACTGACAGTCCTGTTTTCTTTTCTGGATTGATGGTGGTGATGGTATTTTTTTTTAAACCTCCTTTGTTTGTTCTTTAAAAACATGTAAGTTATGGGTGAAGTTGATATAGGACTCAAAAAATTCTCAGCATATTATTGGTATGGAATGTCACTAAATTGAATTCATTTTTAAAAAAAATTTGTCTAAACAGATAGGCAGGACTAGGGTCCCACAGAAGCATTCCTCTCGGTTCTGTGCTGATTGCCTAGAATGGGCTTCTGTGAGTCAGACTGACCTGTGAATAGTGGTCAGCCTTGAAGATAGGCTGGAAACCAAAACCAATATGATCAAGGTAGAAGTCAAAAATATCTAAGCCAACATTTCAGAACCAGGGACAGGTGGATGAAGACAATAGGTATTCATCTTGGTAAGGACAACTTTGCACAATTCTGCCTCACCTACATCCAGTTCACTTAAATTCAAGTCAAGACATCACCAATGAAGTCATTGATATCATCAGTCCTCTTTGAAAATAAAGGACGAACAACTTATTAGATGCTACTATACAATAGCACACTAAGCTCTCAGGATGCAAAGATCAGTTTCTGCCCTTAAGGAGCTTATATTCTATTGAGCAAGCTAAAATATATACAGATAAGTAAATACAAAATATGTTTACAAATTACATACCAGATGATTTCTTAGTGGATGACACTAGCAGTTGTGGGGATTGGGAAGGACCTGGCAATGAATATTATTTAAGGATCAGTCTAACAAATCTGAGGATATTCATCTTCAGAATGTCTGAAAAGAGATGCATTTTTTTAGGAGAAGTACAAGGTTCAGAAAGTCATAAAGACCATCTCCTAAATTAGAGATTTTAAATCTCTTGGTGAAAAGAGTACCCATACCAGTGAAATCATAGATTCTTGAAGTTTTTCAGAAATACTGTTACTCTCAGCATCATAATCCTTAGTCAGCACAGCACTCTTCCTCCATCTTCAGAATGATATACTTCTGGACTCTCTCTGAAGGCTTTGTAGACAGAAATTTGAGGAAACAAAGTTCCAGGCAGTGAAGTTTCTTGGATTCTTTCTTTTTTTTTTTTTGCCACCTCTCCTCATCCAGCTATTTCGAGCTGTCTTACTTGTCATATTTACATAAGTAATATCAATTATCCAGTTAGGGTTCCTTCAGTCCTTTTTTGGGTCTTGGTCACTTTGATGAATTCATTGTAGGTAAGCATGCATGTCCGACTTGCAGATAACTCGAAGATGAGAGAAATAGCTTTAAATTTTTTATAGCAATTAGGGCCTAAGGCTAAAATAGTCAACTAAATCTAGTTGGATGAACTCATATAGAGTGAATGCAAATTTTAAAGTTGGATAAAAAAATCAACTTCATGTTATATGTATGTTATATCTCTCTGTAGATGTAGGTGTAGATACTAGCTCTTGTGATTTTCTGGTATGTGCTTTCATGAATCTTCGTCTGGTGTTGTATCTGTTATTCTCTATAGGATTAGACTTAGTAGTTATATGAGCAGTTTTCTCCTTCTTCAGCCCTTTTTAGTGTAATATTTTTGGTCAAACTTGAAACCTGGCCCTTTGATGCCAAGCATAACAATTTTTTTTCTGAATTATAAGATAGTTCTTCATCAGAACTACCTTTAAGTCTAGTTGAGAAGGTAAGTCAACGAATATGAAAGAGTCAAATAATACCAGATTGTCTATACAGGCTGAGTGAGTGATACAGACTGGAAGTACGATATATGTATTTAGAAGAGGGATGATTATCAGAGGCTGATATGATTATGATGGAAAGATGTGGTAAGACTTCAGCTTGGCCTGAGAGGACAAGCATAGAGGAGGGGGCATCATGACTTTCTCCACCATGGTTTCAGTATATCAACAGTCAGCATAAGAAATTAATGAGAATTTTTTGAGAGTTTTGTAGAAGCCACAGATGACATGCAAAGGCAACAGATGATGCAGGAAAAAATTTAGAAACTGAGAAATGCATAAAAATATATATAGTATTGTATGATCATCAACATATTTTATCTTTTGATGTAATAACTCAAATTTCTTCTCTGGTATGAAGAGAGGGTCGAAAATTTTTATGTGCATTTTTCAGATCTCAGGGGCACTGACCCACAAACCCCTGGGATGTGAAAGGGATAACTATTTGGAAATGAGCATGATGAATACCCAGGAGTAGAGAGGAGTCTTAATTATTTGGAACAAAGGGGGAAGAGGAATAATGGGGACATAGGGTAAGATAAAAGTAAAAAGGCATCCATGCTAGGCTAAGGAACTTGTTCTTAAGTACTTAACCTCTGTGAAGCTCAGTATTCTTACTTATAAAATGGGTATAACAGCACTAGCAACAACTTCTTTACCTCTAAACATTACAGTGTTGTGAGAAAAGTGTTTTGTGAACCTTAAAGTCCTACTCTCGTGTGACTAGCTATTGTTAATATTAATAGAATCTCAGCATCTCAGAGTTGGAAGGAACCTCAGAAATTTTTTGTTATAAACCTATGCCTAAGTAAAAATCTCCTTTACAATATCCCACAGATGACCGTTCAGAGTTTATGTGAAAACCTCTGAGGTAGCCAATTCTACTTTAGACATTTTCTCTACTTGTTCCTGATTATTAAGCAGATAGGTAGAATTCCACAAGAAACTCTTCTAAGTACTAGAAGGCAACTTCCCTGTCCCTCTCTAACTCCTTTGGCTTTATGACGTGGGTGCCATCACTCGGGCATTGTTGGCTTCTCCCTATTTCTTAGCATGCTGTTCTCTGCAAATCATTTTGGAAAGAACTTTCTCCTTATTCACTTAAAATGAGTTAGAGGTGCTTGGTGATGACAATCCATCTATCATCCTTGGAGCCTAATAATGATTTCTTATTATTTTTGACTTTCATGTGTTCAACTGCCAGTGGGCAAGTACAGCTGTCATGTACTACAAGGATTTTCTACAGGAGAAAAATTTCAAAGGAAAAACATCCAAGTTTTTATTTCCTCTTGAACTTTCCTTGATTTTTCTCTATCTTTTTTTTTAAATATTTTTTCAGCAGGTGACCCATAATAACAATAGCTCACATGTTATAGAGCCTTGAAGGTTTATAAAATACTTTTGTCAGATCGTCTGTGTGAGGTAGGGCAAATATTATCACCTCCATTTTAGAGGTGGAGAAATTGAGGCTTCCATTAGTAAAGTTATTTGTCCAAGATAAAGGAGCTAATGATGGTGGTCAGGACTTATAGTTAGCTCTTCCAAATGCAAGTGGCCCACCCTTTCTGCTTAGCTACCCTTGATGTTCTATGTGCTTATACAATCTGTCTTGTAGGTCACATAAACGGCCTAATGTGATGTTTTCCCAAAAATTCATTGTCTGTTATGCCCTGTTCACTTTCTGTATCTCAGTCCTTTCTATGTACTTAGGTACACTCTAAATGGATGTTTAGCACAAAAGAATGTTGTCATAAACCCAGAACACTTTTTAGATAGGCAAACCTTAATTTTAAAAAGAACTAGATTCCTGAATGGAAACTTACGACTTGTGAGACAGCTTTGAAGTCATGACAAGAAAATACTCCCAGAGATAACTTAGTGCAGCCATAGGCAAGGCAACACTGAAACAATCTTTTAGGGAAAAAAGTGCCTAAGAGGGTTCCCATATATCTCAGTGCTGCCTCTCACATTTTGATTGAGCTATTGCAAAAGTATATTTCAAAAAAGAACTTGCTATTGGCTGATAGTTATGTAATGGTACATGGCTGTGAATCAGAGGAGTAATTAATCACGGTCTGTACCATGGAAGTTAGACTATTTTTTTCTTCTTAAAAGTCAAGGTGAGACTTTGTTGGTCCAGGAAAGGAAAGTTGAAGCTGCTGACTTGGCTTCTTGGTCACTGAAGGGAATAGAAAAAGCCTCACCAGGAATCAGTGACCTTTAGAGTCAGGTGACATCCTAGGTCTAGAAGAGTCCCTACCCTCTGCCTTGGTGAGCAGACATGTTTCTGTGTAGAAGTGAGGGTAATAATAATGTGTTCACACTCTTCCTTGTAGTGTTCTTTTGAAAATTGAACAAATGCCTTCCATGCAAAGTAGTCTTTAAATCTTAGGTCATTATTTCCATGTAAGGCCATTCTGAAAGTGGTTTGGGATTCGCTTGTGGGTATTCTTTCCGGCTTCTCCTAGGGGCAAGTCTTTACTGAAATACCAAACTAATATCTCAGGAAACATAATGTACATCAATCTGCCAGTGTTTATCAAGCACCTACTATTTTGAAGATATAAAGATGGGCAATAGAGTGTCATGGGAGAGACGTAACAAGATGACCAGTTTGAATGGATTGTAGAGTGTGGGAAGGGGAATAATAAGGGATAAGTTTAGAAAGATGATTTGGCATCTAGCTGGAAAGGGCTTTATAACTGAAATAAAGAGAATCTTTGAGGCAAAGGGAGCCGAATGGAGTTTAACTTTTATCCTTATCCTTATCCTGTGTCATTCCTCTTCCCACCCTCTCTCTCTTTGTAAAATGGGAGTTTTGAATTAGATGACCTCCATGATACCTTGTCAGCTCTAAATTCTCCACTCCTCATGTCGCGCACTAAAGTTTTATGGTTGCATAGCACAGAAGAATAGAAAGAGCCCACTCTTTATGGATTGGGAAGACCTAGGCTTGAGCCAAACCTTGAGGATGACAGGATAGTAGAAGTTGGAAGATCAGTCAGATCAAGAAACATTTATTAAAAGCTCACTTATTCAATTACAGGCACTGCTTTAAGCGAAGGAAATTCAAATACAAGCAAAAAGAAACATAGTCCCTGCTCTTACGGAACTTATATTCTAAAGGAGTAGGGGGGAGACAACACATAAAAAGAAGCTAAAAAGCTGTGGGAGTGAGGTGGGATGGTGACAAAGTCTGGAGAATAAAGATTGACTGGTCTGAGTCTTTCCTCAAAATGGAAGGTCGTTAAAATTAGAGGCAATCAACTTCAACCCCCTCATTTTACAGATGAGGAAACTGAGGCTCATAGGTGGTAAATGACTTGCCTAAATGGATATTAGAGGAATTCTTACCCTACAGGCTTGTTGTGAAATAAACATTGCATAAACCCTATAGAGATTGTTGCTATTATTTTGTTTCAGTCCCTGTTTCTGGTACCTGAGATTTCTTTGACAAGAACTTGAGATCTAATGAATGGGGGGTGGGGGAAGCCAGTAGGCTGGAGGAAGGGAGCACAGACCCTGGGGCTGCCTGTCAGAAGCAGATGTTGGTCTTAAAAGGCAAGAGAGCACAAAAGCTCCCTGGATCAGGCTGAGGCCTTTGTGTATATAAATATTAGTCAGGAGGAGGGCAGGAGGGCTTTGTCAGGCTCAGAGTTAAGGCTTTAATTTCACCAGAGGGATAGCAATTGGGCTGGTTCTTCCAAGGAGTTTATTTGTAGTTAAGGTCCTGGAACATTGGATTCAATCAAGTAACAGTTTAAGAGCCATGGGGAATCAAACTCTCTGTCTACATCCACTTCCTCTTACAAATTATCTCCTGGTTTCTTGCCTTCATTTAAGTGACTCTTTTTTCCCCCTTTAAATTATTTTCTTCATCTTCAGAGAATTCTGTATTCTTGCAGAGGCAAAGATGGGCACCTGTATTCACAGGCCTCTGGTGGGGGCGATAATAGAGGGAGCCTGCCTTCTAACACCTCTTCCTCACAATTTGTCTCCAGTTCAGCCAAAAGATGAAGTTTCTAGTAAATGAGAACAGTATGGAGAATTGAACAGACGCTGAGCCCTGTGTCCTCATTTCACAGAAGGGGAAACAGACTCAGAAGTGGCTTATTTAGGGGTGTGCAGCTACTTAGGGACAGGGCTAAAATGTCCAGGTCTCTGTTCCCTATGGTGCATCATACCCTGGGGGGTGGCTCTGCTTTGTGAGCTATCTTGCTATGTGTCAAGGTTCAAGTGTGGTTCTCTGCAGTTTAAACTTCCTGGATGGTTTGATAAACAAAATAGAACAAAAAAATAACAAGATTAAAGAAATATAGAGGATACTGGGAAAGAACTATACAAAACAATATCAGTGAGAGTTTTTTGAGGTGTAACTAGGATTTTTTTTTTTGGTCCCAGGGTCAATTGCATGATTCAGTTGAGAGAGGTTGACAGTTGGAGCCATTGCCAGGATGGCAGTCACTGTCAGGGAGGAGCAGGAGTGGACAAGTGCTAGGGGAAGAGGGTGGGAAGATGTCACCAGCTAGCTTCCCATTTCAATTCATTGTTCTTGATAACTGGTGCATAGTTAGCTGTTTCTATGCTATGAGTAGACAGAAAGTGTACAGATGTTCTAAACTTGGTGGCCTTGGTGTGGCGCCCTGCCCGTCTAGTGACCTGGGTGTCTTTGTGAGAAAAAAAATATCACTTTATCCTATTAGGCCCGAGGCAAAAGAGACCCCCTGGAAGTTTTTGCATGGCTTCATGAAATGGTAAGATCTATGTATTAGGAAGATTATTTTGTCAGTTGTGTGCAGGATGGATCATAGGGGGACTGGAGGCAAGGAAAAGATTCCCTGCCCTTAGGGAGCTCACAGTCTAGTGGGGAAGAATAACACAAGGGTTTGAACTAACTTTTAATCGCTTTGTCATTTCTGAGGGGAAGGGGAAGTGAAGGAGGTAACTCAGCTAAAGCAAGAGATTTTCTTTGATCTTACCCCACAGACTCTCGTGTGGCAAACTGGGAGTAAAGACATAATGGAGACTACTGGATTCTCTTCATGTCTTTCCAAATGGGGTTGGTCGCTTCCGTCTTCTCTCTGAAAACTGAAAGCCAGCAATGCCTAAAGAAGACTTGAAGCTTCATCCTAAAGGGGACTGACCCTGAAGGGAGACTGGTGAAGCATGGAGCTCTCTCGTTTCTCACCAGCTCTCCTGTGTTCCTCATGCAGGGCAGGACATTTATTTCCAATTACAAGGAGAGTCTCAGACCAGTGGGCTTTGGGACATGGGTTATATTCATACAAAATATAAACATGATAAATTGAAGGATAATCTTAGAGCCAAGGGGAACCAAAAAAAGGCTAAGATTTGAAAGGAGTATTGAAGGGAGCTAGGGAAGCTAGGAGGCAGATTCAAGGGGGACAACACTTCAATCACAGGGGAGAGGCAGTGAGAAGGAAAAGAGTTAGGGCATGAAAACACAGTCGGTGTTGCTGCATGGTAGTGTAATTGGAAGGGAGTGAAGTGTAAGGAGACAGGAAAGGTAGGAAGGGGCTGGGAAGTGAAAGGCTTTAGAAGCCAGAGTCTTTTATATTTCATCTTGAAGGCAATAGAGAACCAATAGAGTTTATTGAATAGGGGAATGACATGGTCAAATCTGTGTTTTAGGAAAGATCACTTTGGCAGCTGAATGGAGGATCGACTAGAGTGAAAAGACTTAGGCAGAGAGGCCAACCAGTAGGATGTTGCAATATTCCAGGTTTGAGATGATGAGCCTGCACCAAGGTGGTACCTATGTCAGAAGGAGAAGATAATATGTGTTAGAGACACTGGGAAGGGAGAAGTAGAACGTGGCTCCAGTTTGCATGTGTGGGCTGAGGGAAAGGGAAGCGTTGACGATAACGCTGAGGTTGTCAATCTGACTGACATATAACCTGGGATTTGAAGCTTGGGGAATGCTACATATATAATAAGAAACATAATTACTTCTTTATTATTATTAATTACTTTTAATCATTTTCAGGAATAATAATCTTTTATTTCATTGGTGAATAAACACCTTTGGGGAACTTTTGTTTTCATTCATACTTTTATAATCTAACACAATGCCTAGAACAGAGTAGGTGCTTAAAAAAATTCTTGTTCATTCATTCATATTCTTAATTAATCTTCAGTTGGTTTTTCTTCCTATAAATTACCCAAATTCCATTTGGAACTGCAATTTTAAAACAATGCAGAAATGAGATGAAGTATATTGGTGAAATTGAAAAGATGGTCTAGATATTTTGGATTTCCATAATTTTTCCTCCTTCCTACTGTGGGAGTACTGAACTAAAACCATGCAAAATCCCTGATTTCTACTTCTCCCTTTCATTGTGTATTAGTCGTATAGACTTTGTGCCCTTAATTTCACTGGGTTCAAGTTTATAAAATAAATCTTCATTTCTAAAATGAAGATGATAATACTTTATTTGCCCAGCAGCATGGGGCAGGACCAGAGGATCCCTTGATCTCTTACAGTCACTATAGCTATGATTATACTCTCTCCAATAATGTCTCAGAAGCCTAATCACTCTTGGAGATGGGAAGATCTAGACTTTAATAATTCAATTCCATAGTGCAGTTGATTGGTTTATTTTCTGTATGAACTTGAACTGTCATAGATGGTATGCTATTGCAAATAGAAGGAATTCTAGAAACCTAGTCTTCTCATGTTACATGTAAGGAAACTGAGGCTCAGAGATTGGAAATGATTTTCTAAGATCATATAATGAATTAGTGGTAGAGCTAAGGCTAGAACTTAGATTTAAGTTTTAAAAAAAGTATTATTGATACTTTAAGAAAATATCACTTTTACTTTTCTATGAGTCTTCTTCCTTGCTCTATCCCATAAAAAGGCTCCATTGTAATAGAAACATATCATTGTTATGGAAAAGCAAACCAATACATTGTTTATGTCTGAAAATGTATGTTCCATTCCATACCTGTAGTCCACCACCTCTTTGTCTAGAAGAGAGAACATTATGCTTCACTGTCAACCAGGTCTTTCAATATTGTTTTCCATTACATTCTTGGGATCATTATATAAATTGTCCTAGTTCTACTTTGCTTTGCATCAATTTATATGAGTCTTTATAAGTTTCCCTGAAGCACTGATATCAGTCATTTCTTACAGTACAATAATATTTCATTACATGCATGTGCCTCAACTTTTTCAACTATTCCTTAATCAAGGGGTACCCGCTTTTATTCTAGCAACACCCAGATCTACTGATGGAGCATCTAGTGTGCCTTTTCCTATACCTTGATGTCTCCTTCAACTCCCCAAATCTGAGATGCTACATGAATACAACAAAAATAATAATTATTGCCAGTGGACTCACTGTCCATCCTTGACTTGGCCCAGACCGACTAAAACACAGTGATGTTAGACATTGTACTTCCATGGCTAAGTACAAGGGGAGTTTATAGTCATAAAAGGTGAAGGTTTCTGTGTGCTTGGGAGAATATATTTTGTTAACTTGTGATGTGGTAAAAAAATACAAACCATGGAAAACAGCCCTCAATCATCCCTTTAATTACTCTGGGCCATAATCTGTTATGGGTCAATCGACACATTGTCTGCATTGCTCCTACCTGCAAAGGAGGCCCTTCTCTCTGTTTTAAAAATAAGTTTCTGCATTTTAAAGTGTTCTAGTCTGCAATGTATGGGAGCAGCTGAGTAAGCCAGATGAAAGAGTGTATCCCGGGGGCACTGGATACCCTGCAGAGACCTACTACCTGATGGGAACTGTTCTGGTCTGTGACATATCAGGAGTGTGTTATGCAGGCTTGGCAGCATCAGTGGTAACTTCTGAAAGGTGAACTGGGCTGCCCAGAGCGATGGAAAAGTGATTTGTCATAGCCTTTCATAGATCTCATCTACTCCAAAAATCCACATTTATCCTGGTAGTAAATTGAGCTGTTGGCTCCAGAGTCACTCATACTTTACCATGATGCATTCAAAGGAACAGCTGACATTTATATAGAGTGCTTTAAAGACAGCAAAGCACTTTACTTAGGAACTGGGTATTTGCTGCTTTCCCTGTGGGCAGAAAGGGCTTTGAAATCTAACTAGGTGAATTCCCAAAGCTGCACAAGTCTGAGTTAGGCAGTGCAGGCACTATTGTCCCCTTTTTACAGATGAGGAAACTAATTTCAGAGATGTTAAGTGATATTCCTAGAAATATTAGGGCCTGAAAATGAGAGAGAGAGAGAGAGAGAGAGAGAGAGAGAGAGAGAGAGAGAGAGAGAGAGAGAGAGAGGGAGAGAGAGAGAGTGAGAGAGAGAGAGAGAGAGGAGATCAGAACTGAAAGGGTGCCTGCTCTCGAGGAGTTTACATTGTGTTAGGAGCAAACAATATGCATGCAGGCAAATAAGTACAATATATTTATGGAAATGAAGAATATATTATATAAAAGCACAATATATTAATAATATAGCAACTATACATAAATATAATCACAGATATTTATACACACACATATATACACACACATACGTACACCCTGGGCAAATCACTTAACCATGTTTGCCTCAGTTTTTTTATCTGTAAAATGATCTGGAGAAGGAAATGGCAAACCACTCCAGGACTTTTGCCAAGAAAACCCCAAATGGGGTCACAGAGTCAGTTACAACTGAAAATGTCTGAAGAGTAATAACTGTCTTTGTGTATGTGTATATATATATGCATATATATGCATATATATATACATATATAGGTATAGATGTGGGTATATATGTGCACACATGTTCACATACACACAAAATCATACATATACACATGTATGTATGTGTATATAAAAGTTATGTCTTGCGAGTTATGTTGTATGTGTGTATGTGATATAGAAGTAGAAATATATATTATATGTGGTGGTCAGCTAGGTGGCACAGTGGATAGACTGCAGTCAGGAAGACTCATTTTCCTGAATTCAAACCTTCTCTCAGACACTTATTAGCTGTGTGACCCTGGGCAAGTCACTTAACCCTGTTTGCCTCCATTTCCTCATCTGTAAAATGAGCTGGAGAAGGAGATGGCAAAACACTCCAGTATCTTTGCCAAGAAAACCCCAAATGGGGTCACAAAGAGTCAGACACAACTGAAAATGCCCGAACAACAATACATGTATATATGGACATGCATGTGCATGTGTGTGTACATACATATCTCTACATGTATGTGTGTATGTATGTATGTGGCAAATACAGAGTTATTTTAGGGAGGGGCCCCTAACAACTAGAAGAATAAAAGGGCTCTTGAAGGACATTGTTTGCGAACTGAACTTTACAGAGAGCTAGAGGCTTCGGGAGACAGAAGGTGAGGAAGGGAGGGTATTCCAGGCATAGAGGAAAGCCTGTTTAAAGGCATGGAGACAAGAGATATAATGTCATGGATGAAGGATATCAGGAAGGCTGATTTTGCTTCAACACAGAGTGCATGAGAGAACAATAATATGTAGGGTGGAGCCAAGTTGCAAAGGTCTTTAAATGCCAATCAGAACAATTTATGTTTCTCTTACGTGGGATGGGGTGTTCTTGACCATTTTTTGTGTAATGTGGCATTTGCCCTTTGGTAGGCTATGAAACCTAGGGATTCCTTTTCAGAATGTTTGTGGCCCGTATTCATAATTGAGGGGCAATGCTCTATTTCAGTAGAGATTAATGAAAATAAAGCTGTATTTTTCCCCATCTAAGTTCACAGGACTTCCCCCAATCCAACCCCAATTTCTTTGCTGATGTATTGGAGGAGGAGCATCCCTGTATTCCAGGGTAAGAGCTCTTGTCCTCGAGGCAAGGGAAAGGCAGTGGAGCAGATTCTTGGGCTGTTCCATGTCACTGGCAGAAATGCAGCTATGGTGTTCTCTCTCTCAGTTACTGCTCAGCTCCCTTGCCCTACTTGCTGGAAATAAGACTCAGTTCTCTGATGTTCTTGTTGGTAGCTCTTATGATCAATTTTCATGACAAATTTCCAATTCCCTCTGCTCGAGGCTCCTGAGGGAAACCCGATTTATTCCTTTCGGTTCCCCACCTCTTTTCATGATAGAAATTTTCGGCTTGCTTGCTCAGCTGTCCTTAAATGGCTATTAGCAGGTTCCTGTCAAGTCTTGATGCAAATAGAAGATGCCCTCAGCTGTCTTCTCTGAGAGGATATGAAACAGAAATCCAATTGTTGGCAATGGTTTAATCTAATTAAATCTGATCCCCTACCTCTTTCCTCCCACTGATAGATTTCTGATGCCATCTTGCTGTTTCTTTGCCTTCAGTGTTCTCTTAACCTCTCTCTCAGCTGTAGCTTTCTTATCTGTAAAATGGGATACTAATGATAATAGTAAAGCTTATGCTACCTGCTTTCTAGGTTGTCATGAGGAAAACACTTTGTAAACCACTTTATTTTGATTCTGCCATGAAAGTGCTGGAGCAATCTGGACCTCTGTTTCTTCGTGTATACAATGAAGATCTTCCAGTTTCCTTCCAGTTCTGACATTCTGTGTTCTAGGTTTTAAAGTTCCTTCCTGGTCTGATGTTCCATGTTCTAAGGTCCTTTCTGATGCTAACTTTCTTTGATCTATAATTCTCCTCATTACTTCTTCTGCTCATCCCTTTTCCTTGATGAGGCAGAGACCAGAGGCAGAGAGGGTTTTGCTGGCTCACTGCTCCGACAAATTGTACCGCAGATATTAATAAAACACCTTGAGGAGTTTCTCACCATCACCAGGTTTGTCATGATTGCTGTAGGCATTGTAGGAAGACTGGACTTGGAGGTCATCCATTTTAGTGACATTTTACTTAATGATATTCACACTAGAGGTTCCTGAAGTGTTTTATGTTCAATTATGCAAGAGTTTAAAAATAATTCTTATAAGAAAGGCAACCTAATGTCATGGGAAGCAGCACACTGGACATTAGGAAATCTATGATATTAAAAGAAATCAAGTGTAGAGGTATAACATTTTGAGACACTTGGAAGCTGAGGATAATTTTGCATTTGTTATTGGAAAGGTGGTGTCAAGGGATAAAGTTAACCCCCAAATTCAACTTTGACAGAAAGTGGAGTCTGCTCCGTGCTTTTCTGCCTTACCAAGTACCTAGCATAGTGCTTGGTATTCAATAGAGTAGGTGCTAAAAAACTAGAAGGAATTGAATAATAGCTCACAGGGCTATTGCAAGGAAAATACTTTACAAATCTAAATCAGAAAGCACTGCGTGGAATTAATATTATTATAGAGAGAGTAGATAGATGTGTAAAGGCTTGGAAAGGGAAAAAAAAACCAGACAAATTTAATATGGTAACAGAGAGGGAGAAGGAGCAAAACCTTTTTGTTTGCAGAAGAACTATTTTTTTTTAAATTAGAGGAAAAATCCAAAGTCATTTTGAATTTCCTCCTCTCCCCTAGCCCTTTATGTCTCCAAATATAGCAAATATGATAATTTTATGACCAAACCAAGTTCTACACAGTACTGTTTTATGTTCCCAGACTCACATTACTTTTTATCTGTATGGGGCATGAAAACCAAAGATAAATGCTACACATATTTCATTTTGTTTCTATCATTCCCTGAAGTATTTTTGAAGCGATTTGGTACAGTGGATTGAACATTAAACTAGAGTCTAGAGATCTGGGTTCCAGTCCCTACTTTGTCATTAATTTTCTAAGTGACCCTGGGAGACTTACTTGGGAATCACTTTCCTCATCTGTAAGTAAAATGAGATGTTTGAACTAGACTGTGTTTAAAGTTCTTCTCAGATTAAACATTCTGTATTCTCATATTCCTTCCAGTTCTGATAATCTATGTTCTAAGGTTCCTTAACATGCTAACAGTCTCTCCCTATTCTGACATTTTAGATATTCAGATTCTTTCCAGCTATATTCCCCTTCCATTTTATATTCTAAGACAGGGATTTTTAACCTAAAGTCCATCTCCCCCTCCCAGAGAACCATCCTTTTTAATGTAGAATAAAAAAGGAAAAAAAATGGTCACCAAAACTAGTACATTCAACCAAACCTGACATCGTATGAAGAGTTCCATGCCCATGTATTTTTATAACATGAATGTATGTATGTATATATAAATATCTGTGTGTAAGTATGTATATAGCTGTATTTTTGTATATTTGGTTCCCTGTGTAATCCTATGCATTTTTAAAGCATTCTGAAGAGTCTCTAGGCTTCATCAGACTGTAGAAGGTTTACATATCGCACAAAAAGGTTAAGGACTCTTGTTCTAGATTGTGTTCTAGATTCTCAGTTCCCTTTCAGGTATAATGTGCTATGATTTCTATTATTCAGCTCTGAGATTTTATGAAATACAATGCATGTATGATTATCCACAACGACAATACACATGAACAACATAAAGATGGTCATTTGAATTAATGACTGAATCTGTGGAGGGGTCAGACTTACTATGACCTTGATCTCATCAGCCCATTCTCTCAACAACTGACCCAAATAGCCATATAACCACAAAATGAAGAGGGGACAGAGATGAGCCTGAAGTTTCGCACTCCCTCTAGATGCTGACAGTCGCCAATGTGGGTAATCTTTCCTTGATTCAATTTAAGGGGGAGGAAGGAGGTGATTAGAAAAGGAGGGCTTCTCAGTTTTGGATTTCAGAGGGCACATGATCTGATTTACTTGTAGGGTCAAAGAACAGGACCAAAGAAAGGGTTTATGAGGCCTTTTGAGCCCCTGGGAGGAAAATGGGCAATGGGACTCAGAGCCAGAATTGCAAGGTAACTTCAAGTCTATAAATAGGGCCATGGATCAGTCTTTCACAGTGGATTAATTAAATCAAGGGGATAGTATTTTTTTTTTGGAGGGGATTACTTTTATTCCTTGGAAAAAATCAAGAATCTATGATATTGTGACTGTGGATATTCCCTTTCCCAATGTAGACTGCCACCTCTCTACTCTTCAGTAAATGGTCTTCATAAGTTGTTGTCTGAAAAAATTCAAAACAAAACAAAATGAATTGTGGTGGCCAACTTTCAGGCAATAAGCCTGAACAGAACAAAACCCATTGCTTTGCACAGAATAGGAGCTTAATAAAATTTGTTTTTATTGTACTGTTGCTGGCCACATGTTTGAAGTGCTTCCAGCTTTCCAGCTGAGCTTGCCAGAACTTGCCCACCACTGGCACAGTCTGAAAACCTAGGATCTCTTCCACTCCATGATGAGGCATTGTAAGGTGGGAAGGGAGAGAGACTAAAGAGGGAGGGAGGAAAGAGAGAGAAAAGAGAGACTGAGAAGAGAGGGGGAAGAAGAAGTTCAATAGAGAGATTAAAGAGAGTAAGGAGACAGAGAAATTGAGAGAAGAGTAAGAGAGAGAGATTGATTAGAGAGAGATTAAGGAGAGACTGAGGAAAGAGGAGAAGAGAGAGATATATTAGAGAGAGTTTAAGGAGAGAGAGAAAGAGAGAAGGCAAGGAAGAAGAGATTGAGGAGAGACTGACAGAGATACAGAGATTCAAGTTTTTCTGAGTGTGGACATTCCCAAAGGAAGATACATTACTCAAAGAGAACTGGAATTAAATAACCGACTTGGTTCGAGTTTATGAATCTATCTTGTATCCCTCTATTTTCTCTCAATTCACCACCTGATAACAGCAGTATATTTCTTTTCACATACTGTATGGTGACAGTAGATAGTTTGACCATAAAGGTCATAGGTCTTTTGCCACAATGTTTTGATGCAAGTTGGTTGACGTGACTGTGGGGAACACCTCTCTGATTTCAGATGGTTTTACTGATACGAGAGAATAATGCATCCTAAGCCTTAGAGCTCAGCAATTCTCTCTAGTTAAAAAACCCTTTCATGTTACAAATGAAAAAGCTAAGACTGAGGAAGGAGAGATGATTTTGTTCATGGTTACACAGGTAGGGTCTGATCCTGAACCCAGTGTCCTTCCTAGCTTACCATAAGATCTCAGAGCTGGGAGGATCATCAGACAATGTCCTGATCCAGCCCTTGTTTTCAGTCAAATGAAGTATTATAAAACCCTCTTTTAGAGATGAGGAAATTGAGATTCAGAGAAGTTAAGTAACTTGCTTAGGGGTCACACAGGTGAATTAATATGTATGGGAGGTATGTACTTGGCCCAAATTTGGGCTGCACCATTTTCCCTCAAATTTGGTAGGAATAAAAAGTATAGCCTATAATTTGTGCAAATTTCAGACAGATCATGAAGAAAAGAAAGATGAAAAGAGGAAAAAGAAAAATGAGTAAAATGTTTTGAAATGTAAATAAATCTTTTTGGTTATTTTTATGGTTATTTTTCTCATTTTGTTTCTTATCTTTAGAGTACATATGTAGGTGTATATGTATCTGCATACACAATATACATATATAGCTTGTATATGGCATATTTTATTATCTATTCTATATATGACATATTTTTCAACATATATTTCAAAGAGATCTTTCAAAGAGATCTCGTTTTAGGGGATGTGACATATTGGGGTACCTTGCAGGGAGACCAATGCTATACACTCCTTGTTCCAACAATTGCCAGAAAATATTGTCCTTATTCTTTTGATCCATTGTTCTTTCTCTCTCTTCCACCAATGGCAGCAGTTGAAGTAGCATTCAGCTGTAAACTTGCCTGGGTAATAGAATGTAAATGTATAAATCACAACAATATCAGACGGGGTGCCCGCAGTAATAAGCACTTAGAGAGGCAGCTCAGACCAGCCGCATAGCTGAGATTACACAAACAGTTGCCCATAGACAACATGGCATAATGAATAAATGAACTCTTGAATTATTTATTTCTTCAGGAGTTTATTTTATCTCCACCATCCTATAAGGCTTAGACATGATTCTGGCTGAGAGCTTCAAGAGGCTGCATCCCAAATTAAAACAATTGTATTAGTGCCTTATGCAGTGGTGTAGGGTGATGATTGGAGGGCCTCCTCCTCCTCCCCAAAGACTTCAGACAGTTGGACCAAGCACCAACCACTTTAAATTTACTGCCTGAGGATCTTGGGAGTCAGGAGCCATAAAGCCCCAGGAATGGCTGGGGACCACATGCACTTTAATTTATGTGTGGTGGACAGGGGTAGAACTAATCCTTCTCATGCCTCTGAGCTGGCATATGGCAGAGACCTTTGCATTCTCTCTCCTGGGTTTATCATTTTTTTCAGCATCATTTTCTGTGAAATCTGATAACAAACATCTGCTGGGGGAGGAATCACTAAGTCCTCAGGGTGTGCTGGGAGGGATTTCAAGTGACCAGATCATTTCAGTTCGAGTTACCTCCCAGATCATCCCAAAGGAGTTCTGTGGATAGGCAGCTCCATGTAGTGGAAGTCAGGACTGGGTTCTGATTTTACTGACTTTACGAGATGTGAGAAAATAGGCAAATCATTTCATCTTTAGGACCCTCAGTTTCCCAATCTACAAATTGGGGATAATATTTTTACTTCCTTCCTCATAGGGTTGCTAGAAAAAAAAATTTTCTGAGAGCCTTTTCTCCACCAGTCAGCCAGGGAAGAGAACTGGACTTTCTTTTTCTTAACTATCAGAACTGCTTAGTCACTGACCATAGAGCTCCATGAGGAGAGAAATGAGAAATTCCTTTGTCTTTTGTTTTCATTTTAGCAGAAAGAGGGGACCCCAAGTTCACTGTGCTGTTATTTCTCAATACACCAAAGAATTAAAAACAATTCAATAAGCATTTATTAAGTACCTCCCAGTTCCAATACTGCAAAACATTGGGGTTGCAGGGATTAAAACAAAGCAGTCCCTTTCTTCCAAGAGCTTACCTTGTACTTGGGTGGTAGAGGGAGAGAAATATTCTTACAGTTCAGTAGATGTTAAGAATAAAGTAAATACGCATTCATATTAGGGAAGGAGCACCAACAGTTGGGATTATTAGTGAAGGCCTTGTGTAGAAGCACTTTGAAGGGGGTTTGAGATTCCAAAAGGTGGAGATGAGAGAAGAGCATCCTAGGAATGAGGAAATCCTATACAAAGGCTTGGAGCCTAGAGATGAAATGCCATGTCCAGAGAACATTAGGAAAGATAACATGGCTGCCATGTAAAGTGAGGTTTGTAGGAGTCGTCTTGTGAAGTGAATCAGAAAAGATAGACTGAAGCAAAATTGTGAAGGTCTTTAAATGCTAAATTAGAGGAGTTTATTTTAGTAATTGATCCTAGATCTATTGGTGAAAGGGAGCCACTGAAGCTTCTTTAGGAATGAAGTCCCCTGGTCAGACTTATATTTTAAGAATATTCATTTGATAGTCACATGGAAGATGGTTTGAAGAGGAGAGGGACTGGAAGTTGGAAGACCTCAATTAGGTAGGAGGTTGCTGCAATAGTTTAGGCAAGTGGTAGAAGATAGGGTTGGCAAGACTTAAGACTGGACATGGGAAGGAGAATGACCTCATGAGAGTGACGGTAGAGGGTAACCTTGAGGTTGGAAAACTCAGTGACTGGAAAGAGAGTGCCCTTCACAGAAATGGGCAAGTTAGAAAAAAAAGAGTTGGGGGGATGATGGATTTAGTTTTATTAAATTTGAGTTTGAGATGCCCGTAAGATATCCAGCTAATGATGATCCAGAACGTAGTTGGTGATATGGAACTAGGAACTTCACTTTTCAAGGAGTTGCAACTATTTGTAGGCATTTTTGAGTAACCAAAACCCTGGTTCCAAAAGTCTACTTTAAAGTCAGCTGTTTGGAATAGTAAATGCATTTCCTCATAGGTCCAATGTTAGACATTTTACCTGAGGAGATAATGTAATGATTAGAGTCCAAAGAACTGGATTCAAGGTCTAGCTCATCCAATTACTGGTCATGCAACCATGGGCAAGTCATTGAATCCTTCTGAGACTCAGTTTCCTTATCTGTAAGAAATGAGGATAATAATACTTGCACTACCTACCTAACAGGGTTGTTGTAAAGAAAGGACTTTAAAACTGTACAACATATTGAAATACTTTAAGTATCCTTGTTTGTTCCTCATCTACCAAGGCAGGTCATAACTCCTCCAAACCTTAGGAGATCTTCATGAGAAACTACAATCCTAAAATTGATTACTTTGTGATGGGTTCATTACCATTTTCTGGTGATGTACCTCTTCAAATTTGACTGGTCCTTGCATGGTAGACATACAATCCAGTGCTCAGTTTGTTCTTAAAGGCTTTTCAGCTTAGTAGAACATTTCAGAGTTTTTACTATTCTCCCATAGCCTGAAGGACCCCATGGCAACCTCTAGACTACTAGGAGAAAGCAGTGAAGCAGACTTTTGCAGAGGAAAGCACTATGCAAATGTGACTAAGAGTTCACATTCATAAAGGGATTTATATTTACAAAGCACTTTACATGTATTAACTCACTTGAGCCTCACAAAACCCTGGGAGGTAGTGGTTTGGTTCCCAAGCTAGCACACAAAAGCCCATTTAAATGTACAAAATGAGGGAAATTTAATACATAATATTAAAAGAAGCAGAGGAACACTGGAGAAATTCTGTATGAAGAATCTGTAGAAGAACATTGACAAAAATTACACAGGATGAGAAAGTTTGAATGGACTGTGATATGTAATGGCGGAGAGAGTAGTCCCTACAAATGAGATCACAGATCTGTTAAAGAATCAGCATGTGGGTAAAACACTTGCAATGAAAATTAGGAAAAGAAAAATACAAAATGTAATGCAGTTTAGTATGGATTTCAAATCTCAGTCCTGGATATATAGGTGCCTGATGCAGGAAAAGTCAGTCTTGTCTCCTTGCCACCACCCAATCTTTATAGGGTTTTTTTTTGTTTTTTTTTTTGAAGCTGGTACAGATAATTTGAATAACTGAGACCAGTTGCCCCAGGGGATAGATGTGGGAGGGAAGGGGAAGAGAAGAGGTGGGGCAGCAACCTAAAAATGGAATGCTCCCTTGGAAGCTCTGGCGCAATAGATGGTGCTGATGTAAACAGGAAATGCATATTGTCTGCGCAGTGGGAGAGAGAATGAAAATGAGTCACTATGAACTAATTGGAAAGTCTGACCAGGGGACTCTATTCCTGCTTGTGAAGGATGTGGGTACCACGAGAAAAAAAAGTTATAGCTATAGAATAAGGGAGGTGTACGACATCCTCAGAGGTTCTTCCTGTGTTCTCTAGTAGCTAGTTGTTCTCTTATGAAGGTAAATAAATTCATCTCTTTTGTATCCTAAGTAGGATACCAAAACTCTATAGGAGTTGATTTGGTTTTGGTGATGAAGTCATCAGCACAGAGGAAAAGGGCTGGGTCATAGAGGAGAGCAATCAGGAACACCTGGGGAGTGGAGACCAATAATGCCTATTGAAGAGAAATGGGAAGCCCTCAAGGCTTAAAACAGCAATGTTATGCAGGTAAAGGTACAGCAGAAAGGATTTCCAGTTTGGAAGAACATACCCTGCTTTCAGCCCTACCTACTTGGGGTAATACTGTAAGTCCCTGGTACTGACTGTACACTTCCCTGGAGAGAGGATTTGTTGATTCGGGATGTGGTTTCTTCCTATGGACTGATTCAAGTCTTATTTGCTTCTGTTAGATTATAAATAGAAGAGCTCATGTTTTGAGCCTTGTGATTCTGTGTCCTTGTAAGAATGGTTAGTTACTATCCTTGGAGAGTGTCAGATACTGAAGTTCCAAGATTGCCTAGGCAAGGCAACAGACTCCGTATATAACAAGGGAGCCCAAGGCATAAGGGTTGCATTATTAACTACCATGCACAGAAAAAAACTGTAATATTGAATGAGAAATAGTTTTAGTATAGTTTGAAGCTTAATCCTTGAAAAATCTGAATTAGGAAATAGCCATTTTGGGGAAATTTCTAAAGAGGCTTCATCCGGCTTTCGAGGTTAGTGATGCTTCTTTCTGAAATCCAATTTCTCTTCAAAACTGAAATGTTTTGGGGAAGTGTAAAAGTAGGGAAATGTAGGTATGGGACATAAAGATAAAGTATAGTGGTACTCACTGGTTTGGGAGAACTAGGCTCTATTACTAGACCTGTCATTAATGCATGCTTGATCTGGGCCAAGTCATCTACACTTTTTGGAGCACAGCTGTCTCTACAGAAAAATGAAAACGTTGGGTTTGATGTTCTGTAACATTGACCCAGGAGACCTGTAAAGACCCTTCCAACTCTGAGTTTATGATCCTATGAATTATGATTCTTTTTATGTCATGTTATATATTGTTACATGTTTGTACTTTTTCAATTTAAAAAATTAATTTATATTTTTAATAGAATTCAGATTTATAAAGAACTTTAAGGTTTCTAAAGATTTTTCCTCATAAAATCCTACCCAGTAGGTAGAATTTATTTTTGAAAACAGATTTTTATTGCTATGTTTTGTTTTTATATCACTTAATTTCCTCTTCTGTCCTTCCTATAGTCTCTTGCAGAGACTTATCTCTTATAGTAAAGAGTAAGAAAAGGAAGAAAAAAGTTCAGCTAAATCAATCAACACATCAAAAAAAAAGTCAGGCATTATGTTTAATCTTCCATATTAATAAATCCTCCAAGTCTGCAAAGGAGTGCACGTCTTGTATTTTTTCTGTGGAGCCAAGATGGCTTGTTATAATTTTATAATATTAAATTTTGATTATTTTGTTGTTTTTTCAACTTACATCATCGTTGTATATATTATTTTCTTGGCTCTGCTTACTTTGCATTGATTTATATGTTTTCCTTTGCTTCTTTGAACTTACTATATTTGATATTTCTTACAATAAAGTGATATTTCATTACATGCAATATATATAGTTTGTTTAGACTTTTCTCAGTCTATAGGCCTAATTTTGTCCATTCCTTTTCTATTAGGAAGAGAACTTCTTAATTTCAACATAATTTTTCTTCAAATGTTATTGTTACTATTTAATTTTTCTCCTGGTTTTGCTTATTTCATTCACTTATTTCATAGTTCACAAAAGTTTTTTCCAGGTTTGTCTGAAACCATCCATTTAATTATTTCTTACGATATAATTATTTTACAAAATGTTCATATGGCAGGATTTGGACTCAGCTCTTCTGATAATAAATGTGATTCTCTTGCCATGGTACCATGACTGATCAGGCTGTTTGGTTCACTCATCCATTACGAATAGGGGATGGAAAGATTTAAAATGTAGAAGGTATGTGTGTGGCTCATGTAGGTTATGCATATTTCTAGGTTTGTCTAAACTTAGCTTTCCAGAAGGTTTTAATTCATGAGTGATGGAGGAGAAAGGACCACAAGGCTGGTGGCCATGCTGTTCTCCTCCAAGAGAGGGTACTAGATTAGAATTATATTTATCTACTCTCCTGTCCACCATGTTGCTAGTCTAGGGGAAATGATTCTTTTGGGCTCAAGATGATTTCCTTGTTGCTATGCTTTAAAGAGGAATGGGTGCCACATGCTTATATCCAAAGACTTTTACCCCTTCTCACCAACTGTTAGTTACATACAGTGTTCATCACAGATAGTAAATAATGAGTAAACATATCTAGGCAGACAACAAATAGAAATGAGAAACATTATGCAGATTAGAATATGCCAGAAAATACAGAGTGAATGAGCCCTCCTACTAGGAACAAGATAGCTCAACTGAAAGAGTGTCCTTGGTCTCACTCAAAGAGGAATTCCCCAAAGTCTCTAAAGAGGCAAGGTAGAAATTAGAGATATGTTGAGGCTCCAGGCTATACATATGCCTTCCAATGTCTTTTTTCCATTCCCAGTCTGAAACTACCTGTTTCCTCTCTCAAAGCAGGAAACAACATCTCTTTTGTCCAAAACTCTTGCCAACTCTGTCCCTCATATAGGAATGCAGCATTAAATTTTCCTTTTCTTCATTAATGAAGTCTTATACAAATGCTCCAGCCTTGAGCCCAGGGTTATAAGTATATAATAATAATAATATGTATATTATATATATATATAAATAAAATACTGTATACTATTTGAGTTTCACAATGAATCTAAGAGCAGATAGGAAAAAATGCAATTATCATACTAATTTAATGCAGAGAAGTAGGAGAGGGTAGTGGATAGAGGCCTGGCCTTAGAGCTAGATTCCATCTCTGACACAATGTCTGTGTGATGCTAGGCATATTTGTCTCATCTTTAAGACTCACTCATTCATGATGCTGAACCCCAGAGGCACTTGTTATGTAGATATAGATGTATTTTTATCTATCTATCTATCTATTTATCTATCATCTATCACTTCAGAAATAAGACCCTGAGAGCTGACAAAAGTCTGATTTTTTGTATTTCTGAAGCCAGCTATATAATCACAGTCTTATGCTTACATTATGTTTTATAATTTACAAGGCATGTATGTCCACATACACTATCTCCCTGCAGTTTTAGGATAACCCTATGAGATAAGCTGTATCATAAGGTTCTTTTTTATTAACAAAGGTGAGATGACATCCCCAAGGTCACATTGTTATTAAAGGGCAGAGCCAGGGCTAGAGCCCCAGGTTTCTGAAACCAGCATTCCTTCTACTTATGAATTAGTGGAGTGGAATTGTTATATTACTGTGATCATTGTCTAAATTATTCTCCTGTTATCAGCTCATTTTCCTTTGTATCAGTTTGTATAAATCTTCCCAAGGTTCTCTGATTTTTTCCCCCTATACAGAATAAATGAAGAAATTAGATATCAGTAAGTGGAGAGTGTTTAAATACGAGGTAGTTAGGGATGGGAGGGCACTAGTCTTAGAGGATAAAAAGGTTAAGAGATTAAGTTTTTGGTAGTGTTTGAGCTGCAAGGTTTGAAGGAAAAGAGGGATTCTGTTGGTTGGAAGTGAGGAAAGAACACATTCCAGGAACGGGGGATTGCCAGTGCAAAGGAATGGGGATGGGAGAGGAAGTGTTATGTGAGAACAGAGATAATACTAGTTTGACTCAATCACTGAGCACTTGGAAAGAGAGTATTATTTAATGAATCTGAAGAGATAATCTGGGACCAGGTTATGAAGGGCTTTAAAAGCTGAACAGAGAAGTTCCTATTTATCCTAGAGACAACAGGGATCCACTAGAGTTTATTGAGTATGGGAGTGATGTTGTCAGCTTTATGCTTAAGAAAATTACTTTCACATACTACAATTTGTTTAGACATTACTAAATTGATGGAAACTTTCATTGTGTTTCCAGTTCTTTTAGTATTTTCAGTGTCTTTCAGGCTATATAAGCATGAGAAATTACAATAACCTGGGCCCTGTCCCTCTCAGGGGCAAACATCAATTCTGGTGGTAACTCATTCTCCTGATGGAGGATTCAGACAGCTCAATGACTCTGTCATGTTCCAATAAGAGGCAGTGGGATAAATTTGGATGTCTATTTTAATCCTGCAGAACATCAATCTTTAATTGTCATCGGATCTTTCTGGAAACAACAACAACCAAAAGAACAAATCTTCCACTCTCTCTGAGATAAAAATAAGACAATATTGCCTTTGCCTTATTAAGGGCATAGGATTTGGAGTCAGGGGGGGTGTTATGACCCTCAAATTTCTTCTTTGTGAAATGGGGTTAAACCATATTTGAACCAGCCCACCCAACAGAGTTGTGATGAAGATAGTGCCTTGCAAACCTCAAATGCTGTAGATTTTTAAAAAAATAATAATTTTTAGAGTAGGCAGCATGGAGTAGTGGATAATGTCTTGAGTGGCTTGGAATTGGAAGATGGGTTGGGATACTCTTGCTAATTGTGGGATCATGGCCAAGTTTGTAACCCTCTGTTAAATGAGGATACTAGTATTTGCAATGCCTACTTTACAGGGTCATTATAAGGAATGTTCTTTGGAAACCATAAAGCACAGATAGAAATGGAAGTTATTGCTGAGGGAGGAGAAAAGGCTGTTTCAGAGAATTGTTTGAAGTATGACGTGTCTTTTCAGGGAAGGATCCACCATGATGAAAATCTTTTGTTTTCTGCAAACTCTTAATATTTAAGCGACTCAGAGAATTAAGAGTCAGCCTTGGAGTTGAGGAGCTCTAAGTTCAGCCTCAGATACTGCCTCACTTGGAAATCCTGGGCAAATCATTTAATCTCTTTTTTAGCATCAGTTTCCTCATCTATAAAATGAAGATAATAATTGTACCTACCACACAGGATCAAATAAGAACATATGTAAAGGACTTTACTATCATTATTATTACTTAATATACAAAATGTTTGTTGTATGTAATCCTTAGCTGAGCCTCGCTAAGTAGAGTGACTCCTCACTGGTAGGTTGGCCAACTGGTGATGGATTCTTTGGTCCTAGTAAGCCAAAGAGTAGGTAACCTTACTCTGACACCTCCTGGTATGGGAATGACTCTGGATTCCCTCAGGATATATCAGTGGAGCAAGCTCTAGTAGGTTCTCAATAAGTTGTTGACTCTAAGTACAGAATGGTCTATAGATCTGCTGCCAGGTGACCAGCCTATTGTGAGGAGGCTCATTACCAGGAGATTGGTCACCAGTGATGGCTGTTTCTGGTCACAACAGCACATGAAACTGAAGGCAGTATGGGAGCCTTAGGAATAAAACAGATCATTGAAAGGCTTAGAAGATATGTTCCAAGTCATGGAATCAAAAAGGAATGAGCCCCTTCACCACTCTCCTATTACTATTGAAGATACTTGTTCAGTGTTAGTTGTGTCCAACTCATAATGGCCCCAACTAGGGTTTTCTTGGCAGAGATACTGGAGTGGTTTACTATTTACTTCTCCAACTCATTTTACAGATGAGAAAAGTGAGGCAAATATGATTAAGGGACTTACCCAGGGGATGCAGCTAATGCCTGAGACCATATTTGAACTCAGGAAGATAAGTCTTCCTGATTCCTTAAAGATAAAATATAAACTACTTTGGCATTTAAAGCCCTTCACAACCTAACCAAAATCTTTCTGGCATCATTATACGTTGCTTCCCTTCCCACTTTGTACAGTCTAGCCCATGTAGACATTTTGCTCTTCCTCACACAAGACACTTCTTCTGCCATCTCTGTGCTTTTGTATTGGCCATCCCCTATTCCTGCAATGAAGTCCCCATTCATCTCCTCCTCATGGAGACTGTTTCCTTAAACAACGTATCTTGGCTCAAGCAACACCTTCTGCTTAAAGCCCTTCCTGATCCCACCAACTACTTGTGCTCCACCCCAAATTTTACCTTGTACTGATGTTGTGCACATTTTGTATACACTTATGTAAGTTCATTCCTCCAATTAAGCTCTCTGGGTCAGGAATCTTGTCATTCTTGTCTATCTATCTCCAACATCTAGCTAAGTGCCCAGTTAGCTGGGTTACTCAATTCCTCTGTGCCTGCCTCCCCTTCCCCTTTCTTCTCTTCTCCAAAGGAAGGTAAATTTGGATGGCCAAAAGATGCCCAGTTGACTTGGGTTTTACTGACCAGTTCCCTTCCCTTCTCTTCCCTTCCCTTTCCTTCTCTTCTCTTTCCTTTCCGTCCTGCCCCATCCTTTCCCAAAACCTTAAACCTATTGCACTTTGAAGATGGACTCCTGCCTAAGGGCTCCTCTGGACTCTCCTGGCTTTACAGTGATTATCAGTAGTAACTGTTACTACTTCCCTCCCAGCCTGACATCTTTCTTTTCTTTCCCTCATTAAAGGGACCATGCCCTGGCTACTTCTTAAACAGGTCTATTCAGCGAATGGGTGTTGCCTCACCCTAAGTGAGTACCTTAAGAAACCTTGGCCTAAAGGGGCTAAGATCTCCCATCGCATCCTGGGTCATTTCCAGTCATCCTGATGAATATCTGGTCACTGGACTCAGATGGCTCTAGAGGAGAAGTGAAGCTGGTGACCTGTACAGTCCTCCTTCACTCAAAACAAAGTCAAGTGCAAGTCATGTCATCATTTTTCTGATGGTATGGTCTTCTTCAGTAACGAAGGACAAACACAAGTGCCCGGCACATAGGAGAAGCTTAATAACTTTTTATTATTTGATTTAATGACTGAGAGGCAGCAATAGGGAAAATTCAAGAGAGCTACATTATTTAACGCTAGTGATAAAAAGAATATTTTGTGTCCACTGGGCTCTCTCGACTCTCTGCAGGTCACAGTGTTTGTGTGACTGTATAGTGTGCTATCACATAAGATTTTCTCCAACTTTAATTTATTTGTACCCTGTTATGGGACAGATTTATAAGAACTCATTTCTATAGTCCTTCAAGGTTTATAAAATTTCTTCCTCACAACTTCAGAACAAATAATGCAGACAAGATTATCCCCATCTACTGGTCAGGAAACTATTGCCCCAAGTTTACATAGGTAATGACATTCGAATACAGTGAATTTTCTATTGTGTTAATTCCTGCTATTAAACAAGCTCTCTCTTGAATCTTAAAATGAGACCTAGGATCATAGCTGAAAGGGAATTGAGAGTGTTCCTTTCTAGTCCAGCTCTCTCATTTTACAGAGACTAAAACCTTAGTCTGAGGACATTAAATTAAAGCAGAGAGAAAGCACTAACATTATGGAAGATTGGGAAAGACTTCTTGAAGGAGGTAGGATTTTAGCTGAGTCTTGAAGGACACTCTAAAGTCGAGAGGAGGAGGGAGAGGATTCTAGGCATGGGTTAGCCAGTGAAAATAAGATAACAAACATGGAGTCAAAACTGAACTGTAGAATATGTGCAGGGAAGTAAAGTGCAAGAAGACTGAAAAGTTTAAAAAAGGTCTAGGATAAGAGAGATTTTAAAAGCCAAACAGAGGATTTTATATTTGATCCAGGAGGTAATAATAGGAACCATTGGAGTTTGTTGAACAGGGAGTGGCTGTGACTGGGCCTACATTTTAGCGAGATTACTTTGATAACTGATTAGAAGATGGATTGGAGCAGGGAGAGACTTGAGTCAGGGATAATAACCAAGAGGCTACAGAAACAGTCTAAGCATGAGGTAACGAGGACCTGCACCAGGGTTGTGACAGTGTCAGAGGAGAGAAGAGGGAATATATAAAAGATATTGTAAAGGTAGAATGAACAGGACTTGGCAGCTGATGGTATGTTAAAGATGAGAATGAGGAATTGAGGATGACATTGGATGCAAGGCTGGGTGACCAGGGGAGAGGGTTGTGCCCTCAGAAGTAATAGGGAAACTAAGGGAGGGTTTGAGGAGGAAAGATAATGAGTTCAATTATGGACATGGATTGATTGGACATCAAGAGAGAACTAAATAAACATCTGAGAACTATTTTCATGGAGGTGATAGTTGACTCCATGGGAGCTGATGAGATTAGTATGGCTGTAGACAGACTCCTGAGCTGGGGTGGTTGACCAAGAGTCCAAGCACTTATGCTCTCATCCTCTCTTTTGGACTTGTAGTCAAAGATTTGGGTTCTAGTCTTTGATTTGCTGTTAGAGCTTCAGAAGGGGATTAAACTTCTTGGTTCCCCCCCCCCCATCCATATATAGGTCCTTTTAAACAATTTGACAAATGCTTATTAAGAACATTTTATGTATGTGCCTCACATGTGCTTAGATACTAAGATGGCAAAGATGAAAAAGACATGTACTCACAGACAAGAAACTTAAGATGTGTGGGGAAAACACCTGTTTACAGGTGAGTATAATGCAAGGTAGAGGGAATTGTGTAGACAAAGAAGAGATCCAGAAAAAGGACTCTAGGCAAATTTGAGTAAGGAGGGAACCATTTTAACGGGGAATGAGAGAAGGCTTTGTAGAAAATCAGTGCCTGAGTGGGGCCTTAAGGAAGAGAAGTATTTCAACAGATAAAAATATGAAAGAGAGTATAGTCTAGGGTTGGGAAAGACCTGGGCAAAATATTCAAGACAGGAGACTGACTGTTGAATGTTGAGACCCACATGATCAGTTTGTTTGGAAAGTAGTGTATGAAAGGGTAAAGAGAAAGAAAGAGATGAAGGTAGATTGGAGCCAGGTTGTGGAGATTATCAGATTAATCAGTTTAAAGAATCTGAATTTTACTTCAAAGTTAACAGGGAGCCGTTGAAGACTTCTGAATAGAATGGATGTAGTCTGATCTGTGCATGGTCAGGCTCTCCAGACTTCATTACTGTGACTCCGCTGTTTTCTCACAGTTCCCTTAGAGTTTGTAGCCATATGATCCTGGAATATCCCTCTGACTCTCTGACTCTCTTCTTGAATTGCTAAGTTTCTTTCAGGAGCCATTATTTTGGAAATGGACCAGGCTGGCCATGCTTCATTGCCCTCCTGGCTTTGCTTCTGATTCTCTAGAGACTTTGAAACCCTGCCCCTGCACATGTACCGTCTTTCTCCCTTACTTCTACTTGTCAGCTACATCCTTCCATTAGAATGTAAGATCCTTAAGACTTTCATGAACTGATGCAAAATGAAGCAAGCAAAACCAGGAGGCTGTTGTACACAACAACAGCATTATTGTACAGTTAAGAACTGTGAATGACTTAGGCTGTTCTTAGCAATACAATGATTCAAGACAATCCCAAAAGACCAATGATGGAGAATACTGTCTGCCTCCAGAGAAAGAGCTGATATGTCTGAATGAAGACTGAAGCATGCTAGGTTTCACTTTCTTTCTTTCATTCTTTTTCTAAATTCGTATTTTCTTGTACAAAATGACTAACGTGGAAATGTCTTACATAATTCACATGTATCTGATTGCTCACCATTCCAGGGACAGAGGAGCAGAGGAAGGAAAGGATGGAGTCATAGAATTTTGAACTCCAAACTTAAAAAAAACCACAAATGTTAAAACCGTTCTAGTGTGTAATCAGGGAAAACAAAATATTGTATATTAAAACCAAACATAACAAATAATGTAAGCTCCTTGAGGGTGGAGCAGTTTGTATGTTTGTCTATATTTGCATTCCTAGCAAATTTGGATCCCTATGTGCTTGATACATAATTGCCTGTTGACTATACAATTAAAAATACTTTGGCAGCAGAGGGGATAGATTAAAGAAGGGAGAGGATAAACAGGGAGAGCAAAGAGGAAGCTATTACAGTTCTTGAAGGTGATAAGAATCTGATCTGGACGGTTGCAATGTGAATGAGAAAGGAGGAGGGGAATCAATTCTTGGGATGTTGGTGGGGCAGAAGTGAAGGCACTTGGCAGCTGAATGGACAAATGAAGGAGAAGCAAGAGTCAAAGCTGAGTTTGAGGTTTGGAGCCCGGATGACTGGGAAGATAGAGGTCTCATGAACAGAAGTGGGCAAGGGACAGGTTTTAAGGGAGAAGGTGACGAATCGGATCCAAGGAGCTCAATTTTGTACATGCTACGTTTGAAGAACAGTTATTGGGACATCTTAGGTTAAGAGTGGAAATGGGGGGCAAGGAATGAGTTTAAAGACAGATTTAGGAGTCATCTACTTTGAGGTGATAATTAAGTAGACTTAGTTATCAAGGCACAGAATACAGTATGAGAAAAAGAGAAGCAGATTTAGGATAGAGTCTTGATTGGGGGAGAGGTACACACACTCAGGGAATGGAGGATGATAAACTAATTTTAATATTGCTTGATTTTATACTTTCCTTTTTGCCAGACTGCCTAGCATTAAAGCTGCTCTCTCTCTCTATTTTCCTACATATGGTGCTGCATATTAACCATAATAAAATAATGAACAAGCAGTAATTGGTTTTTTCATTGTGCACAAAGAACAATAGCCACCATGCTGTGCTGATTACTAACATTTTCCTAACCTGGGATTGTTTTCATTATTCGATCAGCATAAACTAATAGAAATCTCCATGTTCAACGTTAAAAGTAACTGGCAGATCTATAAAGACGCCTAACCCAGTCTCACCTGGCTTGTTGCCCAGTTCTCATGTTACATTCGTTGATTTCCCTTTAAAGTCATGAATATGATAGATTAGGGGAAACATGTAGGAAGTGACTTCCTTTCTTTGCTTCGTAAAATTATAATTCATCTGAGGCCCAAGACTAAGAAAATGAATAACACATTTGTTTTCTCTACTATCCCTACTCCCCACCCCCTCAACAAAAGAAGGTTAGAAGCATCTGTTGTTTGTGGACATCATAAAGCCATCACAGCACTGTTGGGCAGTGGACTGATTGGTCCAATGAAGTGTCCACATGAATTCATACAAAAAGCAGTGGTCTTGAAGCCTGGGTCAAATCCCAGCTCTGCCAGCTGGGGGCAGCTAGAGGGCACAGTGGGTAAAAGTGTTGGGCTTGGAGTCAAAGTTCCTGACTCAGATGCTTACTAGCTATGAGACCCAGTCCAAGTCATTTAATCTCTCAGTGTGGGATAGTGATCCCTTATTAAATCTTATTAAATCACTCTATAAATGCTCTCTACTATATTTATTATTATTATTGATAAGAATAATAGTTACCTGGGGCAGAGTACTTTCATTATTTCTGATTAGTTACCTTTAAAAGTGACTGATAATAGCGTTCCCTAAAACGTAGCGATTGGACGTATCCATCATCACACACTATATTAAAGGCAGGACTTGAAGCCCCATCTGCTTGATTACAAGAGGGGTTCAACCTCTTGTTTGCTTTCTATTATTCTGCCCCTTTAATTATTTTCATAGTTTACTTTTGCTGTAGATAATATTATGTCAGCCCTTTATCTAACTTCGCAGTTATATAAATCTTCACTGTAACCTTATGTAATGTAGGTAGGGTAGAGTATATTATTTTCATAATAAATAAGAGCTATGCAGGACTAGACAATTCAGGTTTATATGGTCATAGGATATCCTCATTTGAAATTTAGTGTTCTTTCTACTATGTTACACTCCGTGGGAATGATCAACTCTATCTATCCTGCATCTGTGTACAAATGTAACATGCTAATACAAAAAAAGTGAGGCTTTCCATAATGTGACTCACTTTTACATAACTTTTTTTTCACTTTACAGTGACTACATGGTATACATGTGATACAGTGACTTTACTACTGACTACAATTCTATGAGGTAGATTAGACCTGAGTGATTATTTTCTTCATTTTATAAATGTAAAAAAATGAAGAAAAGGAGTTAGATTTGTTCAAGGTTTACCCAGATAATTTGTGTCCTTTGGGATACAAATGTAATGACTGCAAGACTAGTGTTCTTTCCATTATGAAACAGTATTAGAAGGTTCATGGAATGTTTTGGAAGCAGGGATGGTGATCATGTTCTACCCTCTGGTTTCCCCACTATTTAGCAGTAAATGCATTGCAAGGTAGGGTGATTTTGTGACAAATTACTGACTATAGTAGAGAAAATTAGATAGTCCAAGCATAAAATGTCTGTATCCAAAGATATTGAGGGGGGAAAGAGCAAACTCATTCAGATGATGATTGCTTATAAGGTTTTTCCTGAATAGATGCTGAATCTTCATCACTCGAAACTGATAAAGAGCTCTTGCCTAAATGAAGGGCATGATCTGGTTTCCTATGATGGTCTGGTTTCTTGGAATTTTGTAATTTTTTGTAATTTAGAAAACACTACTAGGAGTATTTGCTCCCCTGCTTCAGCATTAAGACCTTAGAGGTCCTGATTTTCTAAGATGGAGGCAGCGAAACTTAGGATTCCAGTGCTTGAACCTAATCTTACTCAAGATTGTGTAATATCTCAATGTCTGTGAGGTTCCCTTACCTATATATTTTGAGAACTAAGAAACTTTCTTTTCTGTACATGTAGCTATAAATCTCTATAAACCCTCTTTGAGGGTTTGGATAAGGGGCCTCACAGTTGCAAGAGCATCCAAACAAGTGCCATTGGGTCTTTTCATGGTCTAAAAACATGAGTTAATTCATCTTAACTTTCTAAACTTGTTTTTTTTTATCATGCAAAGCATCTTACCATATTAATCATGTGAAAGAAGATAAAGACCCAATTGAGGGGGGAAAAAAGCACAGAAAGTAAAACATAGTATCCTTTGATCTGCATTCAGACTCCATCAGTTCTTTCTCTGGAGGTGGATAGCATTTTTTGTCATGAGTCCTTTGGAATTTTCTTGTATCACTGTATTGCTAAGAAGAGTTAAATTCATAGTTAATCAGCACACAGCGTTGCTGATACCATGTACAATGTTTTCCTGGTTCTACCCACTTCACTTTGCATCAGTTCATGTAAGCCTTTCCAGGTTTTTCTGAAATCTACCTGCTCATTATTTTTTTATAGCACAGTAATAGTCCATTACTTGGATGGGTTGGCCACATTGTTCGAATGCCAAATGTACTCTTGCCAAAAAGATTGTTTTATGGAGATCTCACAGGGCAAGTGCTCACATGGTGATCAGAAAACATGATATAAGGACACTCTCAAGAACTTTGGAATGTATTGTGTGACATGGGAGACACTGGTACAGGACCACCCAGCATGTCATGCCCTTATCAGAGAAAGTGCTGTGCTCTATGAGCAAAACAGAATTGAAATAGTTTAAAAGAAGCACAAGCTGCATGAATGTAGAGAGTCTACCCTAACTGTTCTCATGAACTCTTTGTGCCTGACCTGTGGTAGAACATTCTGAACTCATAGTGGTCTGATCAGCCACAGTCAGAAGCACTGTAACTTGACTCTAAAATAATGATGTCATTTTGGTCCTCTTCAAGAATGAAGGACACAACCAACCAATATTTCATTACAATTATATGCCACAGCTTGTCCAGCCATTACTCAATTGATGGGCTTCCCCTCAATTTCCAATTCTTTGCTACTACAAAAAGATCTTTTATAAATATTTTTTGTACAAATAGGTCCTTCCTTTTTTTTGGATCTCTTTGGGATATGGACATAATAGTGGTATTGCTAGATCAAATGTTTTATAGCCCTTTGGACCCAGTTCCAAATTACTCTGCAGAATGGTTGAATAAGTTCACAGTTCCACCAACAGTGTGTTAGTGTCTCAATTTTTCCACATCCCTAGAAACATTTATTATTTTCCTTTCTATGATATTAACCAATCTGAGAGATGTGTGTTGATACTTCAGAGTTGTTTTAATGTGCATTTCTCTAATCAATAGTGACCCAAGAGTATTTTATTATGTGACTATAGATAGTTTTGATTTCTTCATATGAAAAATGCTTGTTCATATTCTATATCCATTTATCAATTGGGGAATGGCTTGTATCCTTATAAATTTGAATCAGTTCTCTATATATTTGAGAAATGAGACCTTTATTAGAGATACTTGCTGTAAAAATTGTTTCCCAGCTTTCAACTTTTTAAACTTTAAAGCATTTTATATAGGTGCAAGACAAATTAACATTCACTCAGGAAATTTTTTCAGCTTTCGTACAGGAATTTTGGGGATTGGGGAGCTCATTCAGATGGATCAGCAAGTGAAACTTAAGGGTCTAGAAAACACTTCTGTTAGCAACATATCTTCTTTATTTTATCTTTTTCTCCTCAGGATCTAGTTTAGTGCTTGGACGTAGCAGGTGCTTAATAAACCATTGTTGATTAGTGAATTGAATATGATGGAGTTTTCCACTAACTGATAAAAATGTTGGACTCTTTTACATTGGGCTTTGGGGTCAATTCTGAGAAGGTTTCTAAATGTTAACTCTTTGAAGCAATGTAGATATGAAGATGTTATCTTTATTGTACTGTTGAGGAAACCAGGACTCAGGCTGAATGACTTGCCCAGGGTTAAACAGATACTTAACTTCCTTCTCTCTGGGGAGCAAAGTTGGAGAGATAGTATCATGGCAAGACTATCCATCAAATCAGGTGATAGAGGAGATCCAGGTAGGTGGATCAAAATTAGTTCCAGATCATCATGTTTTTAGAGTTTCTGGCAGCTGAAAATCAGAGCACAGGGTGTGGCTACAAGACTTTTTCCTGAGAACAAAGCATAAGCTAGAATGTCTGCCTGATTTTTATCTTATCCAGGAATGATTTCTTCCTGTTACTCTGCATCAAGTGTAACACATGCCAGAGAAAGTTTGTGTGATGAGTTATACATTCCCAAGCACTTTCATTGTCCTTTTACTGCAGCCTTGTAACAACCCTTGTTATACAAAAGAAAGATCTCTCCAGTTGTAATCAGAAAACCTGGGTTCAATTCTTTATTCTGCTATTTATACTACTGTTTGTGTGACCTTAAACCTCTTTGTTAGTTTCAGTTTCCTCATCTGTAAAATGAATGAGTTGGATTTGATGAACTCTCTAAGGTCTTTTCCAGCTCTAAATCTATGATCTCTTGTATAGTGGTGTAGTGTTAATGGGATTGAAGATCTTCCCCACTCATTAATAGGCCTCATGTGGAAACCATTAAGGGAAGCTTGTTTAGGGGAGGTTTGCTTGCTTGAAGATTTTCACACCTTTTGGTAATTATTCACTGAACACATGGGTTGTGGTGCCCTCTGACTCTGAAAAGTGTGTAAATTCTGAGGTTAGCATTTTGTTTTGGGGCTCACTCTTTGGAAGAGTGTTCCAGTGATCTGACTAGATGAGGGTAGCTGTTAAAGACTCCTCTCTCCTTTGAAAACCCAGTCGCTGGTGCTTCTCTCTCTGGTAACTATGTATGAATGTAATGGCCAGACAGTTGGATCTGTCTGTTGATCTGTGTTGTGTGTAGTGCTTATGGTCAGACAATTAGAAGTCCTATTGGTTTTATGCTATTTTCTCTGTTTGTAATTTATACTTATGTTTTCTTTGAAGTTCAGGGTACTGACTTTTTCCCCTGAACTAAATGAATAACATATGTGTTTGATTACAGTAAGATGGTTGATCCCTTAGCAGTTGCTTTCCTTGAAGCAAAGCATATTCAAGAACCTGTACTAGCAGGTCATCCTGGGTTTGCTAGGTTGCTTGCCTTGACAAATGGGCAGGTATTATACCTCTTTGACAGATGTGGAAATGGGCCTAGAGATGTTAAGTCACTTACCAAGGTCCCACAGCAGAGGTGAAGACTGCTTACATTTGACAGAGAAGACGAACTTCCACAACTCGTGGCGTAATAACCAAGGAGCAGGTATGCCCATATCGCGGCTGGAAAACTAATAAGAAATATGGATGTTCTACATTCACTGTAAGGATTTATTCAGCACCTAGTATGTGCTAGATACTGTGGTTAAGTACTCAAGGTGCAAAGAAAGGCAAAATCTAAATTGTTATAGACTCAGTCAATGAATGAGACAAGGGATCAGAAAGGAGCAAAATGAATTAGAAGTGATTAAACAGAAAGACTCACATGCTTTTCTCTGTGACTATCTCTGAGAGCTTTGGCAGATTAGATGATATTAGCAACTTATCTACATACGGGACTTTGTATTTCTCAAAGCACTGTCATATCTAATAGCATTTCATCAGGGTAGATACTCGATCCAATCCAGTGCAACAAACACTAAATGACAACTATGTGCAAGAAAGACCCTGTGCTAGGGGCAGGGGACATACAGATAAAAATCATACAATCTTTACTTTTAAGGAATTAATAGTCTAACAGGGAAGGACAGATGGAATGTATACAGAAAAGTATAATGCAAAGTAGGTACAAAAAAGAGAGAGCCAAATGGCTCTAGGAAAATGTTTGGAGGAAGAGAATATCTTCAGTTGTGGGTTGGAGGAGAAACTGGGAAAGGTCAATGTAGGTTTTCCAGAAGAAAGGACATCTGAGTTAGCAGGAAGGGGGAAGAGCACATCAGGCATGTTATCATTTCTGTTTTATACTTCTGGGTACTGAGGTTCAGATGCATCTCATTTAGACTGCACAGCTAGTCAGTGGTAGAACCAGAACCAGAATTCTGGTTCAAGGTTCATCCTCCTGTGTTATGCCATTAATACTTTTTGTAACGAGACACAAGGGAAATTGAACATTGAACATCTGTGTGTTAAGTTGTGTGTGTGTGTGTGTGTGTGTGTGTGTGTGTGTGTGTGTGTCTGAGAACAAAGGGACTGGCAAATAATAGATCCAAACTTATAAACCAAGGGTCATCCAAAGGGATGAGATGAGGCTTAGGCCATTAATATTCTCTTTGGTTCTAAATTTGCTAAGCAGAAAATTATAATATCCATTGGTGTAGTTTCTCCATCCATTTTTACATCTATTCTGGGTGGAAAACCAAAAGAATGGTTTACCTGAACTAATTGCTTCCAGAGTCTCTGAGACCCTTGCTTCAATGTTCTACTTGAAGACTATCCCAGGAGGCTGCCATAGTAGTACAGGTGGGTGGCAATGGGCATCTGGAATAGGCAGTGGGAACAGAAAGATTGTGGAAATAATAGTGATCAGATTGTAGAACTTGCCAGATTGAAAACTTTTCATATCATATACTAATTTAGGTTATAAAAGGGTGTAATAAATGTACAGGAAGAGTGCAAAGTCTTATGGGTGATCAGAAGAGAGAGACAGTGTGATAGAGGAGAAAATGTGCTGGATTTGATGCCAAGGGGATCTGAGTTTGAATTCTGACTCTTCTACTTAGTATTTGTATGATCAGGAAAAATCACTTGACATCTCAGGGTCTTAATTCCTCAACAGGGATGTGAGAGATTTGGACTAATTCTTTCTAACTCTAAATCTATGATCCTATGAGGAGAAAAATGCCAGTTCAAATTGAAGAGATCAGGGAAGACTTCATAGAGGAGATGACATTTGATTTAGGTCTTGAAAGATGCATTTAGTCTACCCTCCCTCCAAAATGCTGCTCCCTCTCCCCCCAACCTATGTAAGGTTATATGGGTGAAAGCATTGGAGTTCTCAGTTAAAATATAAGTATGTGACCTTTTAGTATGTTAAGTAATTATTAGCCATTAAAATATTTGCCTAGTTCAGTTTCCCAGATGAACTAGAGAAATAATAAGGTCTCAGGGGAAAGGGATATAGGATAGATAGGGTTTGATGGTTTGAGAGAAAAAGGTGATTGCTCATGGGTAAGCTAAGTCAATATTACAAAAATGACAATTCTACCTAAATTATTTACTTATTCAGTGTCATACTAATCAAACTACCAAAGAATTATTTCATAGACCTAAAAAAAACCACTTCAACAAAATTCATACGCCTGATCAAGAGCACCAAGGAAATCAATGAAAAAAGTATGAAGGAAGGCAGCCTAGCAGTACCATATTTCAAACTATATTACAAAGCAGTCATCATCAAAACAATCTGCTACAGGCTAAGAAATAAAAAGAATGCACCATTTGACGAAAATATTGCTGAGAAAATTGAAAAATAGTTTGGCAGAAACTAGGCAGAGATTAGCATCTCACACCATATACCCAAATAAGGTCAAAATGGATACATGATTTAGACCAGATCTGCACAACTTGGCAGTAGGTAGGGACCAAAATTAGAAAAAGCTAAACTTCTTCTGGCTGCAGATAAGTTAGACTAGAGACAGAATGATGATGGTTGGTTGCCAAGAGTCACATGACAAATAATGGCGTGTGCAGTGGCAACACTACATTTTTACAGGCTGATGGAAATTCTTTGGTGGGCCACAAATGACCCATAGGCAGTATATTGTGGAGGTCTGATTTCGATGAAAAGTGTAATATTATCAGTAAATTAGGGAAACATGGAAAAAGTTACCTGTCAGATCTATAAAATTTATGACCAAACAAGAGATAGGATCACAGGAAGTAAAATGGATAATTTTGATTCCATGAAATTTAAAGGTTCTTACACAAACAAAGCAATGCAGCCAAAATTAGAAGGAAAGCAGGAAACTGGAGAAAAATTATAGCAAGTTTCTCAGATACAGTCATCATTTCTTAAATATATAGGAAATGGAGTCAAATTTATAAAAAAATAGAGCCATTCCCCAATTGAACTCAGGGTAGACCCGGGGCTAGTAGGCTTAAAGAGAAGTGTAGCAGAAGTCGTTGGGGTCCTGGGATTCTTGAAAGGAAGGAAAGAAGCAGACAGTGAAATTTTGAAGATAAAAATATACCCACTTAATAGTACTTTTACCTGTACTTTTACTTACAGTACTTTTACAGTACTTAGGTACAGTTTTATTTGTTTTTATATCCCTGTTTGCACAGTTAGTAGAAGAACTGAGGCTAGAACCCAGATCTATTCTTTCCCATGTTGTGCCTACTTTATCCTTTCTTTAGTCTAACAAGTATATTCCTTCCCTAGCTATCTGTTTTTGGTATCTGGCCTCATGAACACTCAACCATATTGTGAACCGTTGTTGTCAGCAAAGATGTCATGAGACCCTTTGGTGAAAAAAGTTGAAGTTAAAATATGTGCCTTTAAAATAAAGTGCCAAGCAATTGCAACATTTACAGGATATTTTGGTAACAAAGCCATTCAAGGGAAATTGTCCTTGACAAGCACACAGCCTCCTTTCCTGACACAAAGGGACTCCGCCTGCCCTGTGGAAAATGTGTCTGATAATCTATTGGACTGATAGAAATGTACATCAAGATCCAATGGCTCTGGAAATATTTATAGCAAGATGTGATAAATACTCATTTAAATCTTGACTCCCTTGATCTTCTCTAGCAGGGAACACATAAAGAAAAGGAGGAGGAAAAGGGTTTGGGGGATTTAGGAAAGAGAACAAATGCCAATACAAAGGCCGGAAATCAAAAGAACAGGTGTATCAAACATGTGATGGCTGCATTCAACCCACAGCATTTCTAAGTAAGGTCAAACCATATTAAAATATAATTGGAAAATATTTAACAAAATAAAACCACAATAAAACAAAGATAATGTTAATATGTGGTTTTCTAACTCAGCGTGCACCTGCACATATCCTTATATATACAGCTAAGTGGCCCCTAATTCTATTTGAGTTTAACATCGTTTCTCTAAAGCATTACTCTAAAGGTCTTCAACATTCTTTGATTTCTATATCCCAGAGGAAAAGTAATTGAACACATGCCCCTAATACATGTATACTTATTTGGTGATTTATAAATGATGTATGTGTACAACTATGCTAATAATGTACATGATAAAATGTACACAAAAATAGACATTTTAAAAGAATGAGGTGAAGATGAAATGATTTCTTCCTGGAGTCAATAGGAGCCATTTGGAGTTGTGTGTTTGTCCTTTGTTGCTGAAAAAAACAATGCCATCAGAGAAGTAATGACATGACTTTGTTTTGAGTAAGGGAGGGCTGTGTAGGTCACCAAGTGTCTGAGGTAAGATGACATGACTTTGTTTTGAGTAAGGGAGGGCTGTGTAGGTCACCAAGTGTCTGAGGTAAGATTCGAACTCAGGTCCTCCTGACTCCTGCACTGATGCTCTATCCACTGCACCGTCTTGCTGCCACATTTGGAGTTTCTTAAAAAGGGGAATAACATGGTCAGTCCTTCAGGAAAATCCCTTTGGTATGTATTCAGAGAATGAATTAGAAAGAAGAGAAATCTGAGTCAGGGATACTAATTAGGAGGTTGTTGTAAAAGTCCAGGCAGGAGAGAGGAGACAAATGTGAGAGAGATGGAGTCCTTCTCAGAATAATGTTTGTAAGTGCATAAAACAGAGAATTATACAGGAAACCTATCATAGAATCCCAGCAGAGCCAGAAGAGCCCTCAGATACCATTTAATCCAGCCCTCTCTTTTTCACTTATTTATTTATCTATCTATCCCATTGTATCCTGGGCCATCTCCAGTCATCCTGATGAATATCTGGTCACTGGATCCAGATGGTTCAGGAGGAAAAAGTGACTTTGCACAGCCCTTCCTCATTCAAATGCAAGTTATATCATCATTTCTCTGATGTCATGGTCCTCTTTGAAAACAAAGGACAAGTACACACACACACACAAAATTATGTTGAAATATAGTTATAAAATAAAAAGATCATGGATCCCATGTTGAGAACCCCTGGACTAGATTAAGTTAGTATGGTTTTAGGGAGTGTAAGAAACTGGTGTGGGTGTATCTATCCAAAATATACTTTATTTACATTTTCCTTTTCATTTTCATGCCCTAAATGTTGAGTGATAGGATACTTTAGGAATCCATCTCTAAATATGACCTCTTTTATCACTCCAGCATACCTGGTATAAGAGTTAAAAATCCCAGCTCGTTAATTTCCATTCTTGACATTACCACCTCAATCTAGGCTCTTATCAGTTTAGCTTGTATGATTGTAATAGCCTTCTAATTGGTTTTTCCGTTTCCACCCTTTACCTACTGCAGTTCATCTTGAACATTTTCAGCTGAATGGACTGGATCCGTGATTTCACTGGTGTAGCAAATGCCCAATGAGGAAATTCTCTACCAATGCAGATCAGCCACCGCTCCACATTTTATAGTCTTAGAGAGTTGCTTGGGGCACTGAAAGTGCCCTGTCTAGAGTCACATAGCCAGTGTGTGTCAGAGAAGGGGTCTTCCTCATTCCAGGACATATCTCTATCCAGCATAGCAAGCTTCCTTTCTGGTCAATTAAATAAGTTTCCTAAAACATGAATTTCATCATGTGGCACCTACACTTTCTACATTTTGCTCTTAACTTCCCTGTGGCTTCTCCATTGCCTACAAGATAAATCTCAGGTTGGCCTTCAAGGCTCTCCACAATTCGAACCCAATCTAACTATCCTAATTTCATCTCCCACTATTCCCTGGGGGCATTATATAAATAGGCAGTCCCTTCTCTGTCCTGTCATTTATAATTTTAATTTTTTGTTCACTCTCCCAACTTGGAATTTCTCTTCCTTTACCCCTCCGCCTACGCACATCTTATAGACTGTTCAGAGGTCAATTGCTGTTTCTTTCATGAAGACTTCTTTCTGACACCCCCTACGGATGTTTTTCTTCTCTGAGTTCCTGCAACACTGTCTATAGTACTAATGTGGTCATTCAGTGACACTGATATGTCTCTATTTACTGTAAATATACCATGTCTCCTGAAGAAAACTATATGCTCCATATGATCAGAGACAGTATCTAAGACTTCCATTTCCTTTAGTGTCTGGCTATACACATTTCATTATTAAGTCCTTATTAAACATTTGCTAAATAAATGAATGCAAGGTAAATGCAAGTTCTTCTATTAAAATAAGGTTACCCACTGGAATCTTTAGAAAGCATTTTGCAGTAGTTATTCATCCTTACATCATCAGCAATCATGGCAGCTTCCATTTTAATTCCAGATTGAAGGATTTTCTTGGTCTTCCCTTATTTAGCATAGAGAGTAATCCCTATATACCTGAGGAGGTAACTTTCCAGAATCAGCCAGTGGCCAACCTTCTTGGGAATGAACTTCTCTTATTTTAGCTAAACTTTGTTTAATTCTGCAAATCTTTGCTATGCTGGGTTCAGGTAGAATGTTCAGGGTAATCATAGTCATAGAAAACTCCTATTCTAGTGCATGTACAGTCCATTGCAGGCAAGGTAGGAGCCATAAATGGTCAAAACACTTAATTAAAGCAGAATAACAAGGTAAATAACCAGAGAAAAACCTAAAATGGAATAAGCCTTTTCAGCATGCCTGTATATATATGAATACCATCTCCTTGGAAAACTTACCTTTTTCCCCTTTGTGGGTAGATGAGGTCAGGAAATGTGACTTAATCTCATAGTTGGTCTTGGAAACAGCCTGAGTCTCGTAGAGCCATTAATGCTCAAATCTCTGGCATCTTCTGCTGAGATTCTTGGGTTTGGGGACGTCATTAAAGATTCATTCAAACCCATCTTTCTTTTCTTTACTCAACTACAGAATAGTTGTTCTTTACCAGCCTATTCTCAGATAAAGAGTGAAAGTTAAATTTAGTAATAAGCACTCCTGCTTTTTGAAGTCCCGGACCTAGTTCCAAATTTCTTACATATTGAATTTCTCTTTCGCTGTTTTCTTTGACCCTCAACTAGTCTGTGTATGTTAGGAAAAACACTAATCCATGCTGCAGTGGAAGGGATTTCCTTTGCTTCTTATAATACAGCACTGCTTGAATGAGTGAGCTTGACATTATTTCTGAAAGCAAAAGGGCAAAAGGTAGAGGTAAACTACCAAATCTTAGCCAAAAAATGCTCTCGAATCATGCATCCCTTATATGAAAGAGTTCTAAGGAAGACCAATCTGAATTCCTGCAAAGTATGAATTTGTGAATTTTATTAAACATATGCAACTTAATTACCTTCATCGATGTACAGGAAGGTGAGCCAATGGCAGGCCCAGTTTTTTAAAACTAGATGGTCTGGTAGACATTCTTTAATGAACTGAGAAGAATCTGTATAGTTAGCTCATTGATTTTTCACAATTATGGAAAGCTTAGCTGGTTTTAAACATGAAATGATTTTGTATCTGTGTGAGTATTCTGGCCATTAATACATATGACAATCCCTTCACACTTTAGTAGCTGATTTAATGAGTTTCTCTGATCAAAGAAATTTTCCTCACCTGGTGGCCAACCCTTTGGGGATCACCTTGCCAAAACTTAACTAGACTGGTCCTCAGGCAACAGACTTGGAGCCTATTTTGGGGGCCATGTTTGAAGCTTTTCTAGCTTGCTAGCACCTACCTTGCCCTAGTGTTGCCTTTGAGAACCCAGGGTCACCCCTACACCTTGCCAAGGAAGCAGCGGACCTTGATAGAGTTCTCTTAAATAGGCCAAAGCTTCTCCCTCAAGCCTTGTTTGCACCATTAATTTACTTGGCAAACCTAAGTTCCAGGACAAATGGAAGAGCTCACAGTCCTGAGGCTTTTATGCAAATTTCAGAAAAAGAGAAAGAGAAAAAAGAACAGAGAGTAACTGGTATTAAAGAAAGGATAGAATGTACGCAGATACCTCAGAGACTTAGGAAGTCAGGGTAATAGAATGAGGGGTGGGAGATACAGGCATGCTTGAGAGAGAGGTGGCTATTATTGTAACAATAACATTTGCAAAGAATTGATTTATGACAATGCAGTATGCTGGGAAAAGAGTGGACAGGAGACAACAGCATGTGAAGATGGGAAATGAAAGCTAACAATAGAGGGAGAGATTAAGATGATAGTATATGTGCCCTAGGTATTATACAGATAGTATAATTCAGTAAGCTGGGCGGCAGTGATAAAACCACCACTGGTTATTATTATTTAAAAAGTGGGAGGTGGGCAGGACAGCAAGGCTTAGAGAAAGGGCAAATTTTGCATATAATGAATATGAGAGGCAAGTTTTGTATATTAGGCATGTGTAGAGGGGAGGGATGAGAATGGTTTGTAACAGGGAGGCAGTGGAATTTATTAGAAAGAGCCCTGGATTAGAGAGGGGCATTTAAGTGGTACCGTAGGGCATAGATCACCAGACCTGGAGTCAGGAACGCTCATCATCTTGAATTCAAATCTAGCCTCAGACACTCACTAGTTATGTAACCCAGGGGAAGTCACTTAACCCTATTTTGTCTCAGTTTTTTCATCTATAAAATTAGCTGGAGAAGGTAATGACAAACCACTCCAGTATCTTTGTCAAGAAAACCACAAATGGGGTCATAAAGAGTCAGACACAACTGAACAAGAGTAATACTTACTGGAGGACCTTGGTCCAGTTATTTCAATGACTTTTAATGCCCAAACTATACAAGCAGCCAAGTATCAGATGAAACTCTACCCTATGGTCTACTAGCTCCAAATCCATAGCTTTCTGCTATACTGTCTTAATGTAGTTTGAGTGAAGTTTGATGTTCCAAGGGGCAGTACCAGGAGAGGCTGTGGTCTCCCTTATGTCCCACTTGTATTGCCAAGGGAAAGAGCCTGAGGAGCATGTGGTTGAACCAGGCCTCTAAACACATCTCTGGTGTGGGGAGGTGGGGAAGTCTCACTGTCGGTGACTGGGGTTCTCATTCTAGCCCTCATGTTCTGCATTCCCTAAGTCACTGCTTTGAAAACAGGGGCAGCTGCCAACCCCGGGGTGGGGAACCTACAGACTTGAGACCACATGTGGCCCCCTAGGTCCTCAAGTGTGGCCCTTTGACTGAATCCAAACTTGACAAAACAAATCCCCTTAATAAAAGGATTTCTTCTGTAAGATTTAGAGTTAGTCAAAAGGCTGCACCCGAGGACCAAGAAGGCCACATGTGCCCTCAAGCCTGCAGGTTCCCCATCCCTGGCCAGAACCATTCATTTATCTCAGGCATGGACAAAGGCTGACACTCCTAGGGAGAAAACATAGGTGGCTAGGAGATAGAGTGTCAAAAAGAGAACATAATTCCAAATGGGAGCTAGCAGAGAGAAAGTCAAGGGGGTCAGCTTTAAAGAAGGAAAATACACTAAGAAGTCAAGGAGGATAGGAAGAGATTAGCTAGGCTAGGATCAGAGCTAGGTGGTAACATAGTAAACAGATCACTGGGCCTGGAGTCGGGAAGACTGGAGTTCAGATATGACCTCAGGCTTACTAGCCATGTGACTGGACAGGTCACATAACCTCTGTTTGCTTCAATTTCCTCAACTACAAAATGGGTATAACAATAGCACTGACCTTGGACCACTGTGGTGAGGATCAAGTGAGATATTTGTAAAACACTTAGCATGGAGTAGCTGTCACCTAAGTGCTTATTCTCTCTGCTCCTCCATCCCCATAAGATGCTCAAGGCTTGAAGATTTTTTTTTAAGTAGAGCTCTTATTTGGATCAAGAATGACCAGGTCTTGGGTGCAGGGAGTAGAAAGCCTAGACCTGATGTGTAGGATTGTTAATTCATGCCTGGGGAATTGGCAGCTAATTGATATTTAGATTCTTCAGTAGCTGGAAAGGGGCTTTGGGTCTTTATGGCAAGCCTTCCTCTGACCTGGTGACTCAGGGCTTTTTCATTAGCCACCTGGGAGGCTCCTGAGGTTCTTACACACAACAGCATGGCCAGCCCATCAGAGCTATGCTCTCTGAAGCAGAGTGTGAATGCTTGGCACTTTAGTTCAAGAAAGGACCTCAGTGTCTGGTACCTTATCCTGCCAGGTGATCTTCAGAATCTTCCTAAGACAGTTCAAATGGAAGTGATTCAGTTTCCTGGCATGGTGCTGGTAGACTGTCCATGTTTCACAGGCATGCAACAATGAGATCAGCACAGTGGTTCTATAGATCTTCTGTTTAGTAGTCAGTCTAATACCTCTTCTCTCCCACACTTTCCTTTGATGAGTTGGCAGGTGGTTTGAATGCTAAATGTATATTTGCCAGAAATGACTATTTAAGGGAGAACTCACACAGGGCAAGCACTCACGTGGTGGTCAGAAAAAGCAATATAAGGACACTTTCAAGGTCTCTCTCAAGAACTTTGGAATTGATTGTGTGACATGGGAGACACTGGCATAGGACTGCTCAGCATGGTGTGCCTTCATCAGAGAAGGTGCTGTGCTCTATGAGCAAAGCAGAATTGAAGTAGCTTAAAAGAATCACAAGACGCATAAATTTAGAGAATCTCCCCCAAATATTCTCATGGACTTTTTGTGCCTGACCTCTGGGAGAGAGCATTTTGAGCTCATGTTGGTCAGATCACCCACAGTCGGACACACTGTAACTTGGTCCTCTTTGAGAAAGAAGGACAACAGCAACATATATCATTGTCTTCAGTTTCCCTATCTGTAAAGTGAGGAGGGTGGATTTCTAAGATCCCTTTGAACTTTCACATCCTATGTTTCTGTAAAATCCATCTACAGAAAAAGTAAGAACAGATTTTGTTTGTGCAGCACTTTTTCTTTATTTAGAATTTATAGTCCAATTCTTATTGTTTAATATAAGAAAACATTGAAGTACAGACTAGCTAAACCAAGGTCATAAATGAGTTAATAAATGAGCCAGATTTAGAAACTAGTTGTGCTGACTGGTAGCCCCTTCTAATCATTAGACAACACTCCCTAAACTAGAAACACATGAATTATCTCGGCAAGTCATGTGGTCTTATGCTAGGTGTTACTAAAGTCAATGGAATTTTGGAGACAAAGCTAACATAATAGAGAGGAAAATGAAGATTATGTTTCCATAAATAAAATGAAGTAATCATTGGGGTAGCAAAGAGAAAAGGCCGAAGCTGTTGTAAAATTAAATCAAGGAGAACTGGATGATAGCTCTGATAGGCAGGAAGTCCTGAAGGAGAAAGTGATGAAAGAAGACTATAACCATGTCCTGAAAGCTGAAGAAGATATGCCATAGACACAAACTTTGAAAATGACTTTCAGAAAGTCTCACGAGTGAGGCAGCCACCACAAAGCTTAATGAAGGCATCTGCGAAGACTTAACCGATTTCCTGGGGTCTTGTTGCCAAGCTGTCTTAATTGACATGCTGTGATTTCCTTCCAGATTAGCTTCCAAAGCTTTTGACTTAATAGAAATATGACTTAAATGAAAAGCAGACTGTAAATGGGGATTTGTGATGTTAATAGGCCAGTGTAACCCCTGTACCATTTACATACATTTACATTTCTCAAATGCCCATTAGCATATATTGAGTGATATCATGAAGGCTTTGCTTGGGTTCCATCAGCATGCTAATAAACATAAAACCCTCTCAATGTCCAAAGAGTCTTTGGCTTGACCTCCTTAGTAGTTGTAAACTTTGAGGATATTTCGGGAGATGAGGATTTTGTGAAGTAAAACTTGTTGGGTAAAGGAACATTAATTATCTGTTATCCATCTGCAAAACCATCATAAAACATTTGGGATTTCATACTATTTACAAAATTTTTTCTGTTCTTTGAGATTCTGTTCATCTGAGATGCTCAGGAAAAGCAAAAATATTGACAAGAGCATGCATCAATAAAGTTAAACATTATGGCCTACAGGAAAGCATCTGTCCAGTTCATCTATCAGCAAGGGGCAATGAGCCCTTTCCATATATGGAACAACAGCTGGTACCACTGGATTTATGAGCTTTGAGTTGAATCAGCCTGTCCCAGGATAATGGGCTACCTCAGGTAAGAAGTAAGTGGCCCATCTTCTAAGGTCTACAAATGGAAGCTGAATGGCCACTTGTCAGGAATTTGTCCTTTGAACATTTATTAAATTCCTTCTATATATAAGACACCCTTCCTCCAAGGATCTTGCATTCTATTAGTGTAGGTATCAAATGTACACAGATAAATATAACACAAGATAGGATATAATGGGGCAAAGGAGACCTGGAAAAAGAGTTGTAGGACAGGATGAGGAGGGGGAGAACATTTTTAATTCTAAGGGACCAGGTAGGCTTCACAGAAGAGGAGGCACTTTAGTTAAGGCTTGAAGAAAGGTGAAATCTCTTAATGCTCAAGGTGAGGAAGAAGTACATTTCCAGTAGGAGGGATGATTGTTGTAAATACATGGAGGTGGGAGATGGCATGTTAAGTTTGGAAACACTCAGTAGTTCACTTCAATGGAATAGAGAATGTGCTGTGAGGTAAAACTGGAATAGTGGACTAGATTCAGGTATTCTTAAATGCCACTCAGGAATTTGTATTTTGTCCTAGGCAATAGGGAACCAGTGAAGGTTCTTGAATAGGGTATATATTTGGTCAGGCATGAATTAAGAAAATTATTTTGGCCACTTTGTGTGGAGGGTGGTTTGGAGAAGTAAGAGCAGAGGTAGAAATATCGGGTACCCCGAGAAGATGTCTAGCATGTGGAACAAGTTCTGGGCCTAAGATCTCCCAGTCTCTTGAAGTACAAGCTTTCCATTGACTTTGGTGTCTTGAGACTGGATTTCTCAATGGTTCTGCTGAGGATACTGAGTGAATGGAGTGAACTCGCTAGTGACTGACCAGCACTGGTTTCCTGAGTCTCTGAAACTTTGCTGGAGATAGCCTCTGGTGACTGGTTCTACAACTCTCACTTGGTGTTCTACTCACAGATGACGAACACCCAAGAAGAAGCTTTTCACAATATGCTTCACAGGGAATATTTCCAAAAATAATTGTGCCTAACATGCAGTTCAACAATACTTGGTTTAATTCAAGTTATTTTTTTGAGCCCAGTTCTTCACACTATCGCATGAGAGATGTTAGTTGAGTTCAAGTAGGGCAGTTCTTCACAATTTACTCTGGAAGAGTTGGGAGAGAACATCCCTCACTCTTTCTCCCCGTTCCAAGTTCATGCTTTTGGTCAATGTAGGGAAAGGTCTGGGTTGAGGTTGATAATCATTGCCACATGCATATTTTTCTATCATGCACAGGCTGCTCACATGTGAACCATGTGGGCAGGAAATGTCCCACACATCTGGCTGCCGTCTTGCTTTGGGAAACAGAGAGCTGGGGTGGTCCCTTTGTGTGCCTGTGGGCTTGGCTCTATACCTAGGAGGCGAGGCCAGAAGAAGCTTGCGGGAGATGTGCAGAATGAGTTTACAAGTCAAAGCCTAACAGGCCTGGTTAGATTTAGGGCAACAGATGGTGGAATAGTTTCACTTGCAATTAGCAAGTGGTTTGGTCAGTTTTGCTTTCCTCCTTCCTTCTTCCCTATTCCTTAAGTAGTAATAAGGAAAACACTAGAAAATGACAGACTTCGTTTCTATAACTACTTCTAACACTTAATAACTGAATAGGTGGCACATTGGATAGAATGTTGGCTGTATCTGAGACAAATATGGCCTCATCTAAGATATTTCCCAGCAGTGTGACCCTGGGTAAGTCATTTAACCTCTGTCTGCCTCAGTTCTCTCATCTTTAAAATGGGAATAATGATAGCGCCTACCTTACACAGCTATTGTGAGGAAAAAATGAGGTATTAAGAAGTGCTTATTATTTTTATTATTATTAACAACAACAATAACACATTACTTCCCCTTTTGAGGCCTCAGTTTTATTGTCTATAAAATTTGGAAATTGAACTAAAGGAAATGGGAGTCATTAAGGGCCTTCTAATTTCCAGAAATCACACTGTCATTTATCTTTTCCCCATCAATTCAGAAAAGGAGGGACTGGGTTTCAGTCCCAACTGCTTAACTGTATGTGTGCCCTTGGCCAAGTCACTTAATTTCTCAGGGCCTCAGTTTCTTTACCTATAAAATGAGGGTGTTGGATTAGGTGATCTCTAAGGTGCTTTACAGTATTAAACCTGTGTTTCCTTCCCTTCCTTCCTTTTTTCAGTTTTGACCCTGGTCTTGGTTTTTATTACTTAACACCCAAGGTAGCTTATGAGTAGTTTTCTCCTGAAAAGTGGATGGATCATCCATCAGTCTTTCGGACACAAAACCTAATTATTAATCTAAGTGTTGTGTCACTTTGTCTTTGCTTGATGAAAAGAAGAGAAGGCCTTGTCTACTGGGAGACCCATACAGAGGAGGGACTCCTTTTTCTGTCTCTGCTATTTTCCCTTTCTTTTTAAGTAGTCAGAGATCCTCAGGAAGCCAAATCACAAAAAAGGCTGTGTCAGTTTGTTTTTTTTTTCTTCCACAGTGGGCCAAGAAAGGAGAGAAATCTTAGCAGCAAACAGGTTGGTAGTTGTGTTCATCCTTCATTGCCAAAGAAGACCATGCCATCAAAGAAATGATGACACAACTTGCACTTGACTTTGTTTTGAGTGAGGGAGGGCGGTGCAGGTCATCAGCCCCATTTCTCCTCCAGAACTATCTGGATCCAGGGACCAGTGAGAGAAAGGGAATGATAGGCCAGTACCGAGGGTGTGAGGAAGAAAAGAAACTAGAAATGGGGAGTTAGTCCAAGATTAAGACATGTCCCCAGGCCTTTGCATTGCCCAAACTTCCCAACACCTCATTAATCCTTGGTCCCATTGATCTGAACTTCCAAACCCTTGGACCTATGTCCTGATTCCACGTCCCCAGGTTTTCAACTCCTGGAGTATCTATCTCCTGACCATAGGATCTTCCAACAGGAATTTGGCGCTAAGTGAAATCCTTACTCTCACTATCTGGTGGTTACTGAAAAGAGTATACATGGAGTAGGACGAGGTATAGAGCAGGTGCCCCAGATTGGTGGTTAAGTTTTGCAATCCTATTATCACATCACAAACTGCAGCAACATCAGGGGTTAAATATGTATTGGAGGCTTGGCCTGGGAACTTAATCCCATTGTTTCTATGGGGAAATGCCTTAGTTTCCAAATGACTGAGATCCAAGTGGATTTTTTAAAATAATCCTCTTGTAAAATGGAGATTGTCTACAATTATAGGGACCACATAAAGATGACTTCCTGCCTATCCCTCCTCAGAAGTCTCTGTGGCCACTTCCTGCCATCTCTTTTTCACTTTCTTCTTATTTCACTTTCATTCTATTTGTGAATGATTTTCTATGTATTTTGTTTTTATCTCCCTTCCTGGGGAGCAGTTCCAGCTCAAGGCTGGCCTTCAACAAGACAGTAAAATAGGAACCATGGGATTTTAGAGCTTGATAGATGTTAGAGATTACTCCTTTGCATTACAAATGAGGACTGAAACCCAGAGAAGGAGAAACTCCTATGCTAAATTGATGGAGAAAAGGGAAGAACGAATCACAGTATTTTCTAGAAATCAAAAGGCCCTTAGTTTAATTCTCAAATTTTATAGATATTGAAACTGACTCCCTAAAAGGGAAAGTAACATTATTATTATAATCAGTATATGGAAAGTTACATTGGTAAAGTATAGACAAATCAGGATACAAACCTGAGTTCTAGAACAGTAAATTCAGGACCCTTTTCACTGCCCCGTACTGCTTTTTGTTAAAGTCAGGTCTCTTGCATTCCCTTTCAGTCATTTTTCCTTTCTCTAGTAGGAGAAATTTGACTCCTCTGTTTGTCATTCTTTATTACTTCTCTCCTTTCTCTCATCCCTCAGGAACCCAGGACCATGGTGCTCTTCACTGGGCACCCTTTTTTCATCATGGGACCACAACTGGACTCACTCTCTTTTGTTCAGCACTTTGCCAGTATGACCATCTTCATTAAAATTTATGGGACTAAAAATCCCATTCCTTCCTTCCCCAACTCTGTGCCCCCTAATAGGAAACTATTGAGAGAAAATCTATAAAAGGGCTCAGGGTTGGGTCACTCCTGCAAGATACTACATGAGCATTTCAATGAGGCAGCCTACCCTTTGGCAAACAGCATTAATTCTGGGGCCTGAGGACCTGGATTCAAATCCACATGGATAAATCTCCTCATTTCCTTGCCCGTCAATTTTCTTATGGATAAAATCAGGCCTAGAGAGCTCATCCAGTTCTTTGAAATTATGAAAGGCCTTCTGAAGACAGTTTCCTAACCCAAAGAGATGACTTCACCAGTAGTGTGAAGAGTTTGGAGTAACTGAGATTGTTTGGCAAACCTCAAATTACATCACATTAGCATATATCCTTCTTACTAGTAGGTCTGACCTGATCTCTTCTGCTAACCCCTTCTCAGTGACTGGGCCCAAGATCAGATAGGGTAGAGATATCCTAAGTAGAAACCTATAATCATAAAATGTTAGAGCTAGAGGCCTTTTATGAGGTGATGAGGGAGAGAGCATTAACAACAGTGGAAGCATCTGGAAGCACTTCATAAAGGAGCTGAGCCTTGAAGGAACATAAAAAATTTGGATGAAGAGCAGTCTGCTCTAGGCCTGGGGAATGGGTTGTAGAAATGCACAGAAACTTGAGACTGAATATCACTGAAAGAGTAGATGCAAGTTGAGTTTGGCTGGAAAGCATCGTTCCTCAGTCAGAGAAAAAAACAAAAACAAGCTGAAAGTGACCTCAGAGGCCATTTGGTCTCTTCCCTTCATTTTACAGATAAGGACCCTGAGATCCAGGGAGGCTGGTTATTTAACCAAGGTCAGATGGCTAGTAAGCTTCAGCGGTGGGATTTGAACTTAGGTCCTCTTGAGAACCTGAGCCTTTCCCCCTATAACAGTGAAGGGGAGGGGTATGAAAAGGATGTGGAAAGGGAGTTGCAAAGCAGATGGTAGAGGGCTTTAAAAGTCTGGCTAAGGAGTTTTTATTTAAGCCTGGAGACAAGAGGGAGCCCCTGAAGATTTTTGAACAGGAGGGTAACTGTCAGACCTATGTATTAGGAAGATTTTTTTTTTAGTAGTTGTGTGAAGGATAGATTTGATAAGAAAGAGAACAGAGATCTAGAATCCAGGAAGGAAACTAATACTGTGGTAGCATCCCAGAAAACAGAGCAGACAATTAATTTCTTCTTCTTCTTCTTCTTCTTCTTCTTGATGAAGACTGTAGAGCTGGGATAAGCATCTTGTGTTTGTAAGAAGGTCAAAAAAAGTTTAACTGTTGAAATATGTTAATAATAATAGCAATAACTCACATTTACTCCTTCCCTAAAAAAACATGCCCAGGTCTTCCCCATTTTTTAAAACAAAACAAAAATCCTTCATTTGGTCCTACAATCTTCTCAGGTTATCATCCTTTATCCCTCCTCACTTTTACAACCAAACTCCTTGTTGGGAGTGAGGAAGGGGAGAAGAACTGATTATATCCCTACTATATATTTTCTCTCCTCTCTCACACTTTTCAGTCCTTGCCCTTTAGGTACCAGCCTCATTACTTCATCAAAACCTCTCCAACCAAAGTCACTAATTAACCCATATTTGCCAAATCTGATGGTCTTTCCTCAGTTCTCATCCTTCTTGGCTTCTCTGCAGTATTCAACACTACTGATGACCTTTTCCTTTGAGATACCTTTTCCTCTCAGTTATTACTATTATTAGACTTTCCTCTGAAAGAAATTAATATTATACTCTTATATTAATAACTAAGTATTAATTTATGCCCCAACTATTTCCCTCTTATTTCTATTAAAATTCATCTCCTGAAAAGGTCAGTTGGCCCCTGAAGGGCATGGCTGAGTGATGAGATTTGCTTCTAGCCCCTGTTCTTCAATCTTGGGTAGGACCCCACCCAACTGAGAACCTAATTTCTGTTTAAAGTATAAATAGAATCCAGTTTAGACAATCCTTTGCCTGGAGAGGGATCCCCCTGTCCTTGGTCCCCTCTAGTAGAGTTTAGGCAATCAAGTTCATGAAAGAGAAAACTAGCCAGAGAGGTCCAGATGGAGATGTCTTCTCTTTGTCCAGATCCCTTGAGGCTGCTCAGCACATCCCCAGCAGGAGAAACTGAAGATTTTTGGCCTATCTCCTCATTAAGTGTCCACTGATCAGTGTTCATTTTCACTTGTCTGGAGATTTCCCTTTCAGTAGAAATTTAAAACGTTTCAGGGTTTCCCTTGGTGCCCTTGGATACTGAGAGAAACACTATCAATTTACTGATAGGCACCTAGCCTAATCAATAAGCTGATTTTCAGTTACCTACAAACTCTGTCTCTCCAGGTTTTCATTCATCTCATCTCTTACTTAGAGGTCTTCTCCTTTGCCTAATCTTTACATATGCTCTACTGCTTAAAAGTGAGTGCTCCTTGGAGACCCTCTTTTCTTCTTTTTCTATACCCTCTCCCTCTGTGATCTCATCAGTTCCCATGGATTTAATTATCGTCTGTCTCCATGCTAATTGATTATATATCCAGCCTCATTCTTTCAAGTGCTAGTCATTCGTTATCTACTCAACATTTTCAACTGGCTATCCTGCAGAATATCAGACTCAACATATGCAAAATGGATCTCGTATTTTTTCCCCCCTAAACCTCTTCCTAATTTCTCTATTTCTTTTGAGGGCATGATGGTCCTTCTGAGTCACCTAGCTATGCAAACTTGGAGCCAGTCTCTACTGTTCAGTCTGCCCTACCCCTTTATACAACAATCGCCAAGCCTTGTCAATTCTATCTTCATTGCATCTCTTGGTTCTTCCCTTTTTTTTATACCCATGGCCACAACCTTCCTTGAGGCCTGAACTGCCTCCAGTCTCTTCCCTCTCCAATATATCCATTTAGAGATTCCAAATTAATATTCTAAAGTGCAAGTCTAATCATGCCACTCTCTTAAAAAGCTTCCTTCCTTTTGTGTCTAGGATAAAATAGACTCCACAAGATGATTACATATTAATCCCTTCATATACTCTTAAGTTTTAGCCAGATTTTTTCCCCCTGTGCCTCATTCTTAAATGCCATCTCCCATCCCCAAGCCTTTTGCCTGGTCTATCCTCTATCACTGGAATGTTTTGCCTCTATCCTTTGCTTTCAAAGCTCAGCTGTAGTTGCATCTCCCACATGTGACTTCCTAATTCTCCTTAGTTGTTAACTTTACCCTCTCCCAATGAATTTGCATTCATTTTTTATATATTTGTTTGCTATTTGTGTACGTGTTGTTTACCTCAATAGAATGTAAGCTCTTTGAGGGTAGAAACCAATAACATTTTTTCCCCTCTGTATCTACACTGCCTAGGATGGTGCCTAGCACATAGTAGATGCATACTATATTCTTGCCAAATGAAATAATGGATACAAAACTTGAATATTTATAATGTACTCTCACAACCATCTTGTAAGGTAGCTATCTCCATTTTATAGGGAGCTGAGGCTTAAAGACGCATCTGGAGGGTGTAGTGGATAGTGTTGAACTTGGAGTTGGGAAGACCTGAGTTCAGATCTGTCTCAGCCACTTATTAATCTCTTACCTTCAGTTTCCTCATCTGTAAAATGGAAATACTAATAGCATCTACTTCCCAGGGTTGCTATGAAGACAAAATGAGATGATATTTGTAAAGTATTGTATAAACCTTAAAGCACCATCTACAAGTTAATCATCACTTATTACATGATTAAGTGATTTGCCCATTGTTGCACATGTCAATGTCAGGGCCAGAGTTCTAACTCAACTTTCTTTCCTCCAAGTTTCCTGTTCTTTCTAATCTAGCCGAGTCCTTGGCAGAATCAGGAACTGGGCTCCTCGTACATTTCAGCTCTCTGATGGCTTTAGAAGGCTGGAATACATGCCATTGAGTCCCTTGTATGGCCCCTTATGAAGTGAAAGCTGCTATTTGGACCTTTACCATGCTGACTTCAACAAAAAAGAAGACTGACAGAGACAGTGGGAAGAAAATAATTAGTGTCGACATGCTGGGTCTGCTGTCAAAATGAAAAGTAGAAGTCTGAGGCTTTTTCCATACAAAATGATGTTACTTGTTGGATGATAACTAAATATGTGTATGTGTATGTGTGTGTGTATGTGTTTATAGGTGTATATATATATAGATGTATATATGTGTGTATACACACACAAATATATTTATATTCTTGGTAGCGTTACTTACAATCATAAGCATTTTGAGCTGGAACTTTAGAGATGTTCTGATTTTGTCAGTCTCTTTTATTTCACCAGTTACGGCGATGGCTGAGGTAAAATGATTTGTCACAAGACTTATCAGGGACAGAATCTTTGACTAGAACCTAAGTCTTTTGACTTCTACTCTAGTGTTGTTTTCACTAAACCTTAGTTTCTTCACATTAAAACAAACAAAAAATGAACAACAAAAACCCCAAGCCTAGTGGTAAATATGAATAGAGCCAGTCATTTCATTCTGAATGAATGAATGACTGGACTTAGAATCAGAAAGACTTAGACACAGATCTTGTTTCTGATGCTTATTAATTGCCATGGGCAATTTAAATTGCCGAGTCTCATTTTCCTCATCTGTGACATACGGGTAAACATACCTGTACTATCTATGTATATTTCATACAGGAAATATACATAATGTACTTTGCAAACCTTAAAACACTAGTATTAGTTATTATTAATATCATCATTGTTACTTTATCACAGAGTAATTTATCACAAAATAATACTTTATCACAGAGCAGACGAAAGGACTGTGGAATTAAAATTTCTCTTCCAATGATACCCAGTGAGTCAAGGCATGATGTTTTCTTGATTGTCTATAAAGATACAGTCATGCTGCTGGGAAAAGGTAGCTCACTAGCCTAATACCAGCTATTCATACCCTTGGGGACTGGTTTTTCAGGGGAACCATAGTAGAGTTCTGAAGGGCATTTGTATTTGCCAAAGAAGGAATAGGATGTCGATACATGAGGTTGGATGAAGATTAGATGAGTTAGATAGAAAAGGTCTGGAGCAGGGTTCTGATGCATGGGGAGAATGGGGGTGGGCGGGGACAGGGCAGTGTTGGATGCCATGGTGATATTCCTTGGCCAGATAGAGGAGGGTGATGGGTGGCAAGGGATTCTGAAAGATGAGAAGGGATCAAAGCTTCTACTACTCAAAACTCTCATGGTATCTTCTGTTTTTGAATCTACTGGATTCTGACTCATAAAATATACAGCTAGGCTCTACGCAGGAGTGTCCTGGTCTCCAGAGATTTTCCTGCTTTGCAGGAGAAAATCTATAGTGAGGAAGCTTTCTTTTCAGAAGACTCTCAGGCAGAGGGGAGTGAGAGGGGGCTTATTTCCAGAACAAGTGCTGAGAATGTTTCTCTTGTTTCACATTTCGATTTTTGTTCCAATTGAATGCCTTTACTGATTCTATGCTCTTCCCTGTGTTGCTGTTTCTGCTGTAATAACTGAATATTGAGACCTGGTTTGATTTTAAGAATTTCTAATCTCTGACTGGGTGGGGACACCTTAAACTGGATGGATGATTTATTTGAAAATTCCCTGACAAATACGAAACCCAGATCCATGAGTGGCAGTATGGTTTGGCACATAAACAAGAACATAATACTTACAATGGTAATGGATCCTTCTACAGCACTTTTGGATTATTAAGTTCTTTCTTATATATCATTTGATTGGCTCCTTACAGCCACCCTGGGAGGGAGTTGCATTGCAAATTTCAACATCCCCATCTTAGAGGTGAGAAAAATTAGGTTCAGAAAGGGAAGTGACATTTCTTTGGCTGCACAGCTGGTTAGAGGGAAATGAATAAGAGTCTTGATTTGCTAACTCCTTGCCAACTTTCCAACCACCCCCCCCATCCCTGCCAATAAACCAAATCTGCAGGTGAATATGGCATATAGTTGAAACAATTTCCTGTTCCTAGGGCTAAGTCACAGATCTATAGCATTTTGTTTTAAATGTATTTTGAAAAGTACTTATTATACTTGTCATATAATTTCAGGAGTTCTTTTTCCTCCCAAAAATCTAACATTTTTTTTATTTTTTAATATTACTATCACATAAATCCTTCCAGGAAAATGTACAAAATAGCACAATGCCAACAGGATACCAAAAAGAACTAACCAAGTTATGGGAGTTAGTTTAAAAAGCAGAGATAGACTCATTACTTTTCATCTCCTTGGAACTGGATTCATCTAAATACTCATTAAGATTTGTACACCCATTTGTTCCAAGTTACAGGAATACACAATGTTTGGATTCTGACTTTGTGGACTGTCAGACTTTTGGATAAGAGTAAGAAGGTAACTACCTCCATTAGCACAATCTGAAAGAAGTTGGGAAGACACCCATTATCTGAAATTCCACCAGTAGAAATTTATTTCTTTTGTATTATACCTTGACTTGGACCATTTAAAGAAGGCTTTTAAGGTCCAAGAAACCACTGCCTAGGAGGCAAAGGTGGATCGTTGGCCTCTCAGAGTAATCTAGCCTTCCTCAAAAGAACTTTACTGAGCAATGGAACATTGTTGGTACAACTTTTTTATCCGGGAGCTAAGCACTTCTCTACTTCCACCTCAGTCTGTGTTTCATCTCCCGCCCCTTGAAAATCTTACTGTTGATCTCCATTGTTTCCATCCAATACAAATTTTTCTGTTCGTTGTTACAGTTGGATTTGTTAAATTCAGAAAGTATAACTTTTTCTTCTATTGTCTTGAAGATGATTTCTTAGATTGTGATAAAATTTTATTGTTTAGAGATCACCACCTTCAACAATCATGACAATTGGGGGGAGGAGCCAAGATGGCAGAGTAGAAAGATTCATGTATTCTAGCTCCAAACCCACAGCCCATAAAATACCTGTAAAGAAGAACTCCCAACAAATTCTGGAGCAGCAGAAGCCACACAGCAATGGAGTGGAGGAGATTTCTGTTCCAGAGAGCCCTGAAAAACCGACACCAAAAGTCCGTCATTCACCGGACCCGGAGCAGAGCTGAGCCCTGCCTTGGCTACATGACACCCAGAGGAGCAGATCCAAGCAGGCTTCAGGGACGGTATCTCCAGCAGCTGTGCAGGTCCCTCCACCCACATGTGCTAACGGTCAGTGAGAGAGCCTTCTTGGCTGGGCGAGAGGGGAGCAGGGTGTCTCCATAACTCAGGCCCCCTCAGGAGGCAGTAGCGGAGGCAATAGTGGACAGGAGCTCCCAAAGCAGACAGGAGCTCAGATCCATTGTTGAAGATCTCTGCATAAATCCCCTGAGGGAACTGAGCCCTGTGAGGTGGCCCTGCCCCCACCCAAGTAGCTGAACTTAGTCTCACACTGAATAGCACCCCTGTCCCTACCTGGGCACCTGAATCTAATCTTACACTGAATAGCAGCCCTGCCCCCACCACAGCATTTGAAGCAGCATTTGAATCTCAGACCCCAAGCACTAGCTGGGTGGATCTGGAGGTGAGGTGGGTGTAGAGAGGAATCTCAGAAGTCAAGTAACTGGCTGGGAAAATGCCCAGAAAAGGGAAAAAAGAATAAGACCATAGAAGGTTACTTTCTTGGTGAACAGATATATCCTCCCATCCTTTCAGATGAGGAAGAACAATGCTTACCATCAGGGAAAAACATAGAAGTCAACGCTTCTGTATCCCAAACATCCAAAATAAATATTTAGTGGGCTCAGGCCATGGAAGAGTTCAAAAAGGATTTTGAAAATCAAGTTAGAGAGGTGGAGGAAAAACTGGGAAGAGAAATGAGAGAGATGCAAGAAAAGCATGAAAAGCAGGTTAACACCTTGCTAAAGGAGACCCAAAAAAATGCTGAAGAAAATAACACCTTGAAAAAACAATCATGACAATTACTCACAGTCAGGCTTCATTTTCTGCCTGCATTTTACAGATAAAGAAAATAAATTTCATGGAGGTAAAATGAGTTGTCTAAGAACATACATCTGGGTGGGATTTCACCTTGATTCTCCTGACTCCTGAATACTCCTGGTGTTCATTTTGCGATCCCATATTGCTTCTGTTCTTACATCTTTGCCTGATTTTCAGAAATCAAAAAAAAAAAATTAATGCCAAATTCCTTAAATTGAGTAACTTGTAGCCCTGTTTGTAGAAAAAAATTCAAAAGCCATTCAAAGGAGATTCAGTTAATAAGTTTAAATGAATTCTAAGAGTTGGTTGCTCAAAGAATATCTTCTGGGTAGGTGACACCATGGTTTTAGTAATTTAAATCCTTTCAGCCAACATACACCCTCAGTTATTGATAATGACACTGGATCAAAAATATGCTAATCAAGAAAGTTTGAAAGAACTAGATGTACCTCCATTATTTTGGTCTGCTTCACTTAGACCTATGCAACTTTTTGTTTTGTTTTGTTTCGTTTGTTTGTTTTGAGGCCTGAAGGATCCTTCTGATCTGAAACTAAAGGCTCAGCAGACTTTGTTGTTCAGTTGTTTTTTTCTGTTGTATCTGACTTTTCATGACCTCATTTGGGGTTTTCTTGGCAGAGATACTGGAGTGGTTTGCCGTTTCCTTCTCCAGTTCATTTTGCAGATGAGAAAACTGAGGCAAACAGGGTTAAGTTACTTGACCAGGGTCACACAACTGGTAAGTGTCTGAGGCCATATCTGAGAGGAGTCTCCCTGACTCCAGACCCAACACTCCATCCACTGCACCATTTAGCTGCCCTAAGAGTCAGAAGAGCTGATGACATATTTTGCTTCTGATATTTATGACTTTGACTGGATTATCTTACTCTTTCAGGCCTTTGTTTCCTTATCTGTAAAATGAGTGGGTTGGATGAGATGGCTCCCAGGTCCCTTCCAACTGTACAGCTGTGCAATCCTATGGTACTTCAATGACTGTTTCTATGAGTGGTATCTCTCAGTAGCTCCTCGTGTCAGTGCCTGCCCTGTAAGGTCCTGGTTTACTCTCTTTTATGAAGAGCTCTTAGCTTATTCCTTTACTCACTCTCAACAGGATTTTTATTTATTTTATTTACTATAATTTAATGTAAATCATTACTATAATTTAGTATAAAAAAGTTTTATTGATGCCTTTTGTTTTTATATTGTGGTAATTTTCTAGACATACCTTACCTATACTCTCTTATGAACTTCCAAACTACATGAGGTTGCCCCTCCCCTTCCTACTTATAACAGAACATTAAAACGGTTTAACAAGAGAACATTGAAACAATTAAGGAAAAACAATTGATTCCATAGCAGTCTAACCATGTATTAAGAGTGTCACCCTTATACTCCCACCTCTGGACAGAATGGATAGAAGCATGTCCTTGTCTCTTCTCTAGGGGAAGATTGGGTTTTTGGTTACTTATTTTAGTGTTATTTTTGTTTATTTCTCAGCATACTCTTTAAAGAGTAGCTTCCAGCCTGGTCCCCATCTAATAAATCCTTTAAAGTGGAATTGTAGCACTCTTCACCTTCTTCAAGAAGCATTTTTTTCCCCTAAAGATTTGGTTGAAAGAACTTGAGAGTTGCATTCAGGAGATCTTAGGAGGTTGCAGTTAGAGGTCACTTCTCCAATACATTTGGATTAAATTAAAATTTTCCTTATAAAAGACCTTTGAAGTTCATAGTACAAATATTATTCCCATCGCAGAGATGAAAGAACTGTGTCCCAGAGAAGTAAATTGATTTACTTAGGGTTTTCTATATACAGCTAGTAAGGGCTGGAGGTGGGATTTGAACCTCTCTCCCAAATCCATGTCCTCTGTTGGTTTCCCAGCACTAATCTATCTTTTACATTCATGAAATGTCAGTATTTTGTTTCTAGCTACTTTCTTCCTGGTCCTTTCTGTTGTTCTTGGCAGGCACGTGCCTGGGAACACCCTTGGCTCTATGTATGTTACCAGTCAAGAAAACCTCCCTTGGATTCAAAGTCCTTCATCTGGCCCCAATATACTTGTCCAGTCTTATTTTCCATTATTCCGTCTAGAACTGCTCATGCTTCCCCATTCTCACAGCCCTCTTTTCCTGTCTCTGTGACTCTACTTGTGCTGTCTCTAGTGACTGTAGTGGGACCTTTCTCCCCAGCCCCCTGGTTGATTGATGTCTTTCCTTTATGTAAAATCCAATTCTGATACCATTTTCTTCATGAAAGTACCTCCTCCCGACAATTTATAATAGTTCTTGAATCCCCCCCTTTTTTTTTTTGCATTTATCACACTCACCCTTATATTAGAATTATTCATATAGGTATCTTGTCCCATAGTAGACAATAAGCCATTTGAGAGGAGAGCCGATATCAAATCACATCTATCTTTGCATCCTTGTCAGACTCATAGTTGGACTCTTAACAAATGTAAATTGAAATAAAAAGAAATGCTTGTTGAATCATTCTCTCTGAGAATCTCTCTTCTTCCTTCTTTTTCCCTTCATTGTGGAAGAGCCCCACCTGAAAGTGCTCAAATTTAGGTTGTAGATGAATTGTTGACCACCTCCAATTTTCTTCACTATGTCATCCCCATAAGACTCAGGATTACAAATGCACACTGAGTCCTATCAACAGACTGGGAGGTTCCATAATTCTCTTAGGTAATTGTTCAAAAATGTTTTCTAGACTATAGATTCTAATAATTCTAGGTGATATAGATGTACATATCTAGATATTAGGCAGGTGCCCCTAAGGTTAAGTAAAAATAACTTTGCCCTGCTGGCTTCCCCTTATTGCTAAGGATGGGTAAATGATTTTGTCACAAAATGCTGGATTAGTATAAATTCAATTATGACTTACATAGGCTATGACCATAATACATCTAAGTTGTTATTTAACAACCTGAATTCAGATATGTTTAATCTCTTATCCTTTCATAAAAAAGTCCACCTTCTTTCAGTATCCTTGTAAATCTCAGTGTCACAGGGTCAGCAAGACCTGCTCTTACTTTTCTTTGTTCCCATCTAACAACGGGCTGTGTCCTGCCATCTTTAATCCCCATTCAATAAAGGATCAAATGGATGCTGCTTGCAGTGCCCACTCTGCTCACAGTTCTTTGAAGTATAGTCAGGAGGACTATGTAGCCACCAGACCTGCAGATGGGAAGCCAAGAAGAGAGTGTCAGCCGCCAGAGAGAGACTGGAATGGTTCTTTCTTCTCTTGTGAAAATGGCAGCTTTCAGGATCAAAGATTTTGGAAGGGCATCTGATCCAACTAAGAATTCAACATGAAACTCTTCTCTCATACTATAGATATGTGATTATTTCTGCCTTGTGGCAGAAATGTGGCTTGTCTTTTAGAGTGATGCCAATCTATTTGTCTTCACCATATAGGAACCAATATGGTTCACCTGTAGATTGGTTGTATGTGTGTGTGTGTGTGTGTGTGTGTGAAAATTTTTATAAAAAATGTTTATAAAGTGAGTCCTTGATACATTTTTATTGAATTGAATTCATTCTATTTGATTTTAGAGGGCAGAAGGAAGATAGATGAAAGCTGTAGAGAAATGAATTTTGGGTAAATACAAGCAAAAACATCCTCATAATTGGAATCATCTAAAAATGGAGTGGATTTCCTTGTGGGGTTGTGTGTTTCCTATTACTGGATGTGTATTGAAATTAGATGACTGAGTGTTGGGGATTTTGTAGAAATTGGACCTAGATGACCTATGAGGTCTCCAACTCTAAGATTTCTATGATTTCAAATGATATATTTGCAGTTTTTAAAAACACTAAGACAAAATTTTTTCCAACTTAAAAAGGATACTGAAAATATCCCCTTTTCTTCCCCCTCTGCCATACCCAGTTCTACTTGTGTTTCGTGGACCTGTAACATTTTTCTCATTATTACAGTTTCATTTTCTGTGTTAGTGATAGTAGCTAGTTGGTAATAACAATAAATCAATCAACGTTTATTATGCACTTACTATGTTTCGGCCGAGTGCTGGGAACCATGGGGAGTGCTGGACAGTCGCAGAGTCATAGTGGTATAGAGATAGTGATGGAAGGGATAAAGAGGTTTATAATGCCAACACTCCTATAGTCCTCATGATGACTTCCATTAACTGGATAGATTTTGGGAGATTCCTCCTGGAGAAATGTACCAGTGAATACTGAGACAGGAAAGTTCAAAGTATGAGAGAATCAGGTGAGTGAACTTGAAGCCTGTAACTACTGTTTTTGTGTCCTAAACTATTGTTTACTGAACGGAATTCGAAGATGTTACTTGATAATGTCACTTATTCTATTACTGGGCAGCTCTAGTTTTCAAGGAACGTAGAATATAAAAAAAAAATCTAGTGTTGGAGCAAAGGCATCCTAAGGGAGATCCCAGGGAATGAGCATGTCCTGTGTGAAAGGAATTGACTAGATGGAGGGAAGGCCGTAAACAATAAGAGTTCAGCGGAAAGAACACTTGTTCTATGGAAGGCTTGGTTCAGAGCCTGCCTCTGACATTTCCTGTTTGACCTTGGGCAAGTCACAGTCTCCTTGGGCCTCTATAATAGAGTGCTGGACATGATGGCCTCTAAGGTGAGCTGATGACCCTAGGAAATGTCAGTACATGTAGCAGCTGGGCTCCAATTGGGGGCATCAGAGAATCATAAGCATAAGGTCTTACAGTCTTCTCTCTTGCATTCTACAGTGGACTGATTATTAGGGACTACTGGGAGATTGACTCTACCCTCCAACATTGGTGTTGCTTGCAATTAACTGTAGAGTTAACAATTTGCAGCTGGCTTGTATGAATGAATGTTACCATGAATCATAGGTTGTTTTATGTGAAACAAGCAGTTCTCAGGCCAGTGGTGTTGTTTTAGTTTTAAAAGGTCTTTTATCCCTTCATTAAGGAATAGTCAGGGGCAGCTAGGTGGTGCAGTGGATAGAGCACTAGTGCAAGAGTCAGGAGGACCTGAGTTCAAATCTCACCTCAGACACTTGACATTCACTAACTGTGTGACCTTGGGCAAGTCACTTAACCCCAACTGCCTCATCCTGGGTCATCTCCAGTCATCCTGATTAATATCTGGTCACTAGATTCAGATGGCTCTGGAGGAGAAGTGAAGCTGGTGACCTGCACAGCCCTCCCTCACTCAAAACAAAACCAAGTGTAAATCATGTCATTATTTCTCTGATGGCATAGTCTTCTTCGTCAATGAAGGGTGAACACACACGAGGAATAGTCAACTTTTTACCAAAAAACAAACAAAAAATTCTGAGATCTGATGGCAAAGTTGGGCCCTTGGCATGGAAGATTTCAGTACCTTGAAATGTAGAAATGTAGAAATAACCTCTGCCACTTGTAGGACTCTCATGGCACCAGGGGATAGAACCAGGGTAAGCAAACCAGAATAAGGAATACCCAAAGTCAAGATGGATAATGGAATCATAAACTCTAGAACCAGAAGTGACTTTAGTTATTTAACCTCTTTATGTCATATATAAGAAAAATGAAAATCAAACATGTGAAGTGACTTACCCAAAGTAACCCAAGGAGTGAGTAGCAGGTCTAGTATTTGGATACAGGTGCTCTGATTGAAGGTCTTTTGCATACAGAGGTAGCATGGCTCCTTTATTTATTACTTCTGTCACCTTTGCAAGTCACTCTTTTTGCTTTGGATTCGCCATCTGTAAAATAAGGGAGTTAAACCACATACCTTATAGTTCTAAATCTATGATTTGAATTGACTCAGTTAACTTCTCTGAGACCCCCTCAGCTATGTGTGGTCCATGCCAAAGAGTATCAGAGGACCCTATGAGGCATCTGAAGACTCCCTGAGCATCTCTTCAACTCTCTGAGTCACTGGACATCACTTACCCTTTGACCTTGTAGGAGACGTTATATTCTAAGACTTGGGTCTGCATCATCCAATAAGGTTTCAAGACTCAGGACTTTACCCTACTTCTACATATTATTCAACTGCTGTATTTCATTGTCTTCAACAAGAATAGTAAAAGTTCACGATGACAGATTTAAGGTTGTTGTACCCAGTTAGAATACATTGCCAGCCCATGACTCTTTCAGTTACCCATATCAGTGCCTGAAGTGGAAGGGAGGGTAGAAGAGTAGACGTCCTTTGCTCCCAGTGAGGAGGAGAAAGCACTTCCACTGATGTAAATTGGAACTTAGAGCCTCTGGCCTTTCTAGAATTTGGTGCCAGGTACAAACTCCTGCTTTCAAGCATTTTGGTTTCTGCTCCTTAAGTTCTAGCTCTTTTTCTCTTACTATCTGGTACATTTAATTGTGTCTCTGTCCTTTTATTACTGGAAAAGTCTGGGAGAGTTTGTCTATAGAATATTAACTGCCTGATGATCAAGATCTCAAAAAGGCAGATGGAGAGGGGAAACTAATGGAGTGTTTTGAGCAGGGCACCCCTCATGTTCAAACTCAGTCTATGTTTTAAAACCCATACCTGAGGTGTGCTCTATTTCTGGTACAGTTGTAGGTGCCCTCATCAGTCCTGCTCAGACCTGGGATTCTTTATGAGAGAGATATGGTCCTTTCTTCTTTCCACACTCTTTCACTACCTGGGAAAAATGTAGCCCGTATACCTTTGCAGCAGCTTTCACTTCTGTACTGCCCAAATGAGTTCAAATTTATTTTCTGCTTTCCCTGATTTTGAAACAAAAAAGAAGTCTTTCAGTAGTATTACATCAGTAGCAGCATGAAGGCACCCTCAACTTTCATTTCTAATTCCTAAATACTTACTTGGTATACCCTGGGACCATAGGACAATTTTTATCTAGGTATTTATTGTTAAAAGTCTGAGAAGGAGGAAACATGACCTTGGGAAAGGGGAGAAGTAGGCCAAAGAGGCAATTATCAGTCTGCAGGGCATTGTTTCACAGGTGCAGGTTGGGGAAAATTTTTACTATCCTGTGAAACTTTGTCTACCAAATGCCCTTACATATTATGGCCCATAAACTAAAAAAAAAAAAAGAAACCAAAGAAAACCCAAAAAACCTGACTCCTCCTTCCTCCCACTTTTTCTTCTCTTTTATCTTTGACCAGTTTCTTTTCTTCCTTCCCTTTGTAACTTGCTCTTCTCTCCTCCCTAGCTCCCTGGTCCAGAGCTGTAGAAACCTACTGAGTGAACCTGGGGAGAGGAGAGTGGTCTATGGTGGAAAATTTGGGTATGTTACCAGTCTATAGCATAGTTTTAATTGGGGAAGACTGAATAATGGTCTAAATAGCAATTATATGTGATTCTGCTTATTTTATCCATGTTGGGAACATATAGTGTGGTGGGGAAAATTAATAACTCCAATTTAGGAGACTTGGGTAAGTTTGAGACTTGGAGAAGTTCAAATCCTGATACAAGCACTTAAGAATTAGTCTTTTTTAATTTATAATTTTTAAAAATTTAAACTTAAATACAAATAAAAAAAGAAAAAAGAAATTAAAACTAAAATAATGCAACATAAAAGAAAAAAAGCACTGCCATGTGCACAGCAGAATGTGAGAGAAGATTCAAAATATATAGCAATAAATTTCCATTTCAAGAAAGTGTATATAATAAATACTACATGTTGGGAACTATCCATCTCTTTTTTGTTTCATTGTAAATTTTCTTTTGTTCTCTGCTGTGCACTTTTTGGATCTCTTTCAGGTGGTCGTCAAATTCTTTCCATTTCTATTTTACTCTCTGGTTCTAGAATATCAGGGCAGTTTTCCTTCATCATTTCATGAAAAATCATGTCTAGACTTTTTTTGATCATGGCTTTCCGGTAGTCTCATAATTTTGGGGTTGTGTCGCCTGGATCTATTTTCCAGGTCAGTTGTTTTTCCAATGAGATATTTCATATTGTCTTCTATTTTTTTCATTCTTTTGCTTTTGTTTTGTAATTTCCTGGTTTCTCATAAAGTCATTAGCTTCTAACTGCTCCATTCTAATTAAAAAAACAAAACAAAACTATTTTCTTCAACGAGCTTTTGAACCTCCTTCTCCATTTGGCTAATTCTACTTTTTAAAGCATTCTTCTCCTCATTGGCTTTTTGGACCTGTTCCTCCATTTGGGTTAGTCTATTTATAAAGGTGTTATTTTCTTCAGCATTTTTGGGGTCTCCTTTAGCAAGCTGTTGACTCGCTTTTCAAGATTTTCTTGCATCTCTCTCATTTCTCTTCCCAATTTTTCCCGCACCTGTCTTACTTGATTTTCAAAATCCTTTTTGAGCTCTTCCATGGCCTGAGACCATTGCATATTTTTTTGGAGGTTTTGGATGTAGAAGCCTTGCCTTTGATTTCTTCCTCTGATGCTTTGTTCTTCCTCATTCAAAAGTATGGAGGAAATACTTTTGCACCAAGCAAGTTCCCTTCTATTGTGTTATTTCCCCCTCTGTTTTGGGCGTTTTCATAGCTTGTTACTTGACTTTTGAGTCCTTTGTCAAGTAGAGGGCATAATATAGGGACCTGTAAGTTCTCACTTCCTCCAAGGTGGCACCATCAAAAGAGAGGAGTTTACTCCTCTCCTGGCCTGTGCTCTGGTCTGGAAGCAAGCACAAGCTTTTCTGTCAGGATCTGCAAGTAGAATTCCCTCTCCAGAGCCTCTACCAGCTCCACCACACCAACACTCTTCCTTACCCAGGGATACTACTCAGGACTGAGATCCAGCTCAGCTGCTCAATTCCCCCAAGGTCTTTAGGCCAAGGGCTCCAAAAATGGACACTGTGCCACAGTGGCTGCTGCCACCCTAGGGTTGGGGCTGGGGCTGGACCCTGTTCCCTTCTCACCTGGGTGAAAGAGCTTTTGTCCTGATCTTTGAAGCTGTCATTGCTGTTTGTGGGTTGAGAAATCTGAAAACCACAGCTGTTGCCTGTGACTTTGCACCCTGAAGCCTGCTCCAGTCCTGTCCCTGTTGTGTCATGCAATGGTGTTCCGTGGGCAGTGCTTGGCTCTGACCTTTCCTGTCAGCCTTCCAGGCTGCTTTGGGCTGGAAATCTCTTTTGTGACAACAACTCTGTTGTTTTGTGGCTCCTACTTCTGTAGAATTTGTTTAGGTTCATTTTTAACAGGTATTTCATGGGCTATGGCAGTAGAGCTACAGGAAACCTGCCCTTTTACACTGCCATCTTGGCTCCACCTCCAGGTTTCCTTTTTTTTTTTTTAAACAAAATCCTGAAAATCTGGCAGTTGATTAAACGTCCATTTTTTTTTTTCATTCAAGATTATAGTTAACTTTGCTGGGTTTGATATTTTCAGCTGGAACTCCAGTATTTTTGCTCTTCAATATATAGTGTTTCAAGACCTGTAGTCTTTTAGTTTTGCCACTGCTAGGTCTTGTGTGATTCTGATTGTGGCACCACCATATTTAAATTGTTTGGTTTCCTTGTTGCTCATAATATTTTATCCTTGAGCTGGGGTTTTTGGAATTTGACTATGATATTCCTGTGGGTTTTCCTTGTGGGATCTCTTTCAGATGGTAATTGGTGAATTTTTTTCTATTTCTACTTTCCCCACTTGTTCTAATGCTTCAGGAACATTTCCTTTAATTATTTCTTATATTATTGTAGCAAGCTTCTTTTTTTTGATCATGGCTTGCAGGTAGTCTGATTATTCCTATGTTTTCTCTTTGTGATCTGTGTTCCAGATCGGTTCTTTTTCTTGTGAGATGTTTGATATCATCTTCTATTTTTTTCATTCTTTCTATTTTGTTTTATTATTTCTTGATTTCTTATAATTTTCCTAGCTTCCCCTTGCCCAACTCTAATTTTCAAGTTGTAGATTCTAGATCTCATTTTCCGATTGGTTAACTTTCTTTCACTTCTTGAATTGTTCTTATTTTTTTTTTCCAGATTTTCCTCAGTCTTTCTCATTTGATTTTTAAGTCTTTTTAAAGTTCTTCTGTGAATTCTTTTTGCAGGTGATCTTTTGGCATTACTCTTTGGGGTAAAAAAGGGTTTCTTTGCTTCAGTAAACTCTTCTGAAGATGAACCTCAGTTTTTTTTATTCGTATAGAAATTCTCTGTGGTTGGATTCTTGCCTGGTTTTTTGTTTTGTTTTGTTTTGTTTTTTTTGGTAGCAGCTTAGTTTTTGTAATCACCTTTAGCCCTGGTGTGTGTGGGATGGTGCCTCTGGTCTCAGATCCTCCTTCAGTTCTCCTGTCTGGCCTGGAACAAAAACCAAGACCTCCAGGCTCCTGTAAGTGCCCATAGTCAGCACTGCCCCACTGCTTCTGCCCTTACCAGCGTGTACTGGTTTCTTCTCACCCTTGCCACTCTCCATGGCACAGCTGGGTCTTCTGTTCCTTGTCAGCAGAGGTTCTCTCAGTCTTCCCCAGTTCAGATGTCCAACTGCCCTCATTGTCCTGGAAGTAAAATCTCCCTGTAGCTAGCTCAGAGTGAGGCAGCCTCCCAACCCAGCTAACCCCAGGGCTTGACACTTTTTATTTATGTGGTACTGTCCTAGATGTGTTTACTCTTCACAAGGACCAAACCTCCTCCTGGAATTTTTCTTCAGATCTCTAATTGACCCAGGAAGACCCCTGTTGTGCCCCTCCTCTTATTTATTTTACAGGTCTATATTTGCCTTGAAGCACTATTATTATCATCTTGTTTATAGGGGAAAGCTGGAAAGCTTGGAATTTTCTGACTTATTCTCCCATTTTCCCAGGATCCTTTCCTACATTACTCTGATGACCTTGAGCATATTATTTGACATCTCTGAGCCTCAGTGTACTTACTCCTGTAAGATGGGTTCATTATCTATTTCACAATGCTATTTTTAGATTGAAATGAGATAGTGTCTGCAGTGATTTATAAACCTTGAAACACTATATAAATAGTATTCATCATCATCATAATTATTTTTATTATTATGACCACTCTCAGTAGGAGGCAATGTATGGTAGAAAGACATTCGATTAAATATCGAAAGAGCTTGGAGTGATAGCACCAGTTGTATGACCTTTGGCATAGTGGACAGAGAGCTGGACTTGGAGTCAGTAAAACATAAGTTTAAATGCTGTCCCAGAATGACTAGCTGTATGACCTATGAACAATTCACCTACCACCTCTTTGCCTTGGCTTCCTTAAGCGTAAAATGGGAATAATAACAGCTACCTCACAGGGTTGTTGTGAAGATCTAAAGAGATAAGGTATTTTATATACCCCAAACACTATAGAAATATAGTTTTCATTGTTGTTTCCTCTTTCTGGGCCTCAATTTTCTCTCTGTAAAGTGGGCTAGGTGATTTTTAAGGTTCCTCCTAGTTCTAGCAAGCTATAGCTGCAATGCACTAATTTCAGAACGATCCCTGTACTACTTTTGGGAGATCAGTTGAGGTAGCCCACCATCCTGTTCCCTTTTGCGACTACATGGTCCATTTCAGGAGACAGAATTAATTATCCTTCATTTGGGTTTTTGAATGTACACTGAACAGCCCTGACCTGGCATTGTAGAAAATCAATTCATCCCTGGGTTTTTTTGAAGTTGACAATTTGAAGCAGGATTGGGATGAGGAAAGAAAAGAAGTAGGGCCTAGGAAACACTCCAGTGGTTCTTTCTAATCATACCATACAAAGACATTTCTTCAGTAATAGTATCATAATTGCAACCAAACTGTGGGAGTATTGTTAGAGAAACACTATTCCCCCTATAATCTCATTCATTCCCATATTTGGCCGGTAGTTCCCTCCCTGTCTGATTTGGATGGTAGCCATGTGGTGAAGCAACTTTCCCAGGGATATAAGCAACCAGATCTTGTGTTTAAATAACACTTACTGGGAACAGGTCATCCTATATGTTACCCTATAGAACTGAATTAAGTTCACAGACAAATAGATTATCCTTTGGGTCACTGAGGGAGCAATACCAGGGATTTTCTTAATGATACAGAACAACCACAGGAAGTGATGGAGTCACCTTCACTAGAAAAAGCTAATTTTTAATACTTAAAGGAATCAGTTTTCTTTTGATGGGTACATTCCTTCTACATATGCAGATCACAACCTCTCTTGCCTTGATAAATAATCTTCAAAACTTGCTATGACTGAAAAAAAAATCATCCCATGCTAGGAACCCCACGAATGATTGAGACTTTCTGAACTTTGGTTCAATTTCAAGGCATTTTCATATCCATTCCCAAAGAGAAATGGGACCCCAAAACTGTACAGAAGGATCTCTGGGAAGCACGTTAACCTTGAAAATCACATTATTTATGTTCTATTTTATTTTCATTTGTTTTTTTAGATATTTCCTAATTATATTTTAATCTGATTTTGAATGTACTGGGAGTGGCATAGGCAATGGTAGACACCTCTGTCTTAGCTCACCCTGTAAGGCATTCTGCAATATGGCTCTAACTTACATTTCTATTTTTATTTCATACAAATTCCTTCTGCTGATGCTCTCTTCTAGTCTAATCATGGTAACTTCTTGTTAATGAGGGTAGAGGGAATAACTCATTGATTGACTGCCATTAAGTAAGGTCTATCCTCCTTCTCTCTTCATCTGTCCAGTGAGGAGAAGGCTTTGTCTCCTGGCTCTTCCTATGACAACTGTCTTCCCAATTACTGAAATTCATGCCATTATCTTCATTCATTTTTCTCTTGATTTGGATCACTAAGCCAAGCTCCTTGGAGTCAGTCTTGGTGCTGGACTATTTTTGCTTTCATGTAACTAACACACTCTCCTCTGATAACAGCAGCACCTGGAGAACTTCAACATTTCAGAGGAATATGTCTTCTACTTAGATGCTTGAAGAATAGGGATTGCTTCATTCTTTGTTTTTGAATCACTAGTACCATACCTGGCGCACAGCAGGAACTTAATACATTTCTTTTGGTGGAGTGGTTGCACATGTACTCAGCCACAAAGCCAGGATTTGAATCCAATTTCAGACCAAGTGTTCTGCCAACATGTTCTCTTGATGAGAGTTTGGTCTCTCTCCCTCTCTCATTTACTCCCTATTGCTTTTTGAATTCAGAGTACAATCCTGTGGGAGAAAGTGAATTGCTGAGATAGGAACAAGGGCCCCACTGACTTTGGGAGCAGATGAGATTGCTTTTGCTTTGTTTTTGGCTGATAGAATGGTGCCTTCAAGTTGTGATTCCTTCTTGGCAGCCCGCATGGAGAGAGAAAGATATTTTTTAAAGACAAAAGGGTTACACTCAGGCATATCTGAAGCTAGGTAAGGTAGTACCTGGGAATTCTGAAATATTCATCTATCCAGAGTCACCAAAGAACAAGAAAATGACATTTTTAGCAAGTGATGCAGAGAGAGAAGTATTCCCTAAGGGAGAGAATGACTGATAAGCCCAAAGATTTCAGTGTATGCTGAATACATACACATGTTCAATTCATCCTTAATGTGGCTCCCAATTCTGGTGCCCAGCTTCAAGGGAAAGGTTGGGGACTTAATCATCACTTCAGGAAAACTGATAATTCAATAGATAAGGAAAAACAGCGTTAACTACTGGAGAAAATGCCAAATTTTAAGTCAGGAGACCAAGGTTTAAATTCTAGCTCTGATCCTTCTTAGCCATGGGCAAATCACTTAACTACCTGAACCCCAGTTTACTTATCTGTAAGTTCTCATATCCTCCAAGGTGACATAATCTGCCCTGAAACTGTGAGTAGGATTCCCTCTCCAGAGCCTCCACTAGCTCCACCATGCCCATGCTCCTCCTCGCTGCAGGACTACCACTCAGGACTAAGACCCAGATCATCTGCTTGATTCCCCTAGGGTCTTTAGGCTGACAGCTCCAAAAGTAGATGCTGCTACTGCTACAGTGGCTGTTGCTGCTCTGGTGCAGGGTCTGGGGCCTGACCATGCTCCCTTCTCACCCAGGTGAAATAACTTTCTTACTGACCTTTGAAGCTGGTTTTGGTGTTTTTGGGTTGAGAAATCTGGGAACAGCAGCTGCTCCCAGTTATTCCATGCACTGAATCCTGCTCTAGTCCTCTACATGAAGTGCCACGCGACCAAGGCTGTTCTGCACTCCACTATGGTGTGATAGACCTTTCCTGTCAGCCTTCCAGGCTCTCTTGGGCTGGAAATCTGTTTCGCTCTGTCGTTTTGTGGCTTCTGTTGCTCTAGAATTTGTTGAGAGTCATTTTGTACAGGTATTTTATGGGCTATATGGGGAGAGCTAGAGCAGGTCCGTCTTTCCATTCCACCATGTTGACTCTATCCCCCCTCATGCAGGTTATTAAAGGGGCAGCTGACAAGAAGCTGCATTCCTGGGTCAAAAGATTCTGTATTCCCCAGGTTCTAGAACTTTCCTGTTAGGATTGCCTATTGTGAATGGGGTGCCTCTCTAAACAAGTTCATCTTCTCAGGTTTGCCCATTGTAAAAGAATCATTGCCAGCCAGGGAATCTGACATATCACTTGTCCATTGTTGGAGGCCTAGAAAGTTGAGAAATGACAACCATCTGTCCTCTATATCCAACCTAAACGACTTTTCTTGGCATTGAAGGCTAATCTGAAGTAGAATTGGAGAGTTTGTGGATTATTTGTTCCTACTTTGTGGCAGACATTAACCTGCATTTCTCTTTATTGAGGTAGGTTTCAGGCTCATACTGTTATCACATCACATAGAATGAGGCACCAATGGAGATTTCTCAGCATAAAAAACTGTGTGACCAGAGAAATATCTGTGTCACTCAAGCATCTCCTTCTAAGAACCTTTTGACCACAGTAATTTGAGCTATTCACCCTCACCAAAGACCTGCCTCACTTACTCCAGTTTATCTCACTTCTGTATGAGCTACAATACCTTACCTACATCTTTCCTGATGTGCTTATGTCCCTATAGTTATCTTTTGGAGGAGCTGGACTTGATCTTTGGCATTTCCCTCTCCAAGGGACAGCTAGGTGGTACAGTGGATAGAGCACCAGGCCTGAAGTCAGGAAGACTTAACGTCTTGAGTTCAAATCTGTCCTCAGGCACTTAGTAGCTATGTAACCCTGAGCAAGTCACATAACCCCGTTTTCCTCAGTTTCCTCATCTGTAAAATGAGCTGGAGAAGGAAATGGCAAACCACTCTAATATCTTTGTGAAGTGGGGTCACGAAGATTCAGTAACAACTGAAACATGATTGAACCTCTCCTTTATTGCCAGAATAAGTTCTAAGTTCTTTTGTCCCTGACAAATGCTTCTTGTCTATCTTTGGGTATTTAATAGACCAAGGCAAGGCCAAAGATTGGCTTTGATTAACGTAATCCTTTCCTTTCTCCCAAACCTGGCACGTAAAATGTAGCATGGCCTCTTGGAAGAATGATAATCACAAAACCTTGTCCTCAGTTCCTTTGGCCTCTCTTTTCTCTTTCCTTCCTTCCCTCTTCCTTTTGTTATGTTCTTCCTCTCTCCCTCCCTCTCCCCCCATGCCATCCTTTTCTCCTCCTTCAGGTAATCACTGCCTCACAAATTTCTATGCTCTCTTTCTTATTAAGAGCTGCTCCAGGACAGATTTGGAAAGAAATCATATACACAGCATTGCTGCTGTGCTGGATCTTCCAGGGGGTATCTGCACTTGATACCCCGTCTTTGATCTTCTTTCATTCCACAGTAATGTTAAGTTTATCTAGTTCAGGCCTCTCATTTTACAGAGAGGTAGGTGTGTGACCTTCCAGGTGCCTTTGAAATCACACCACCTGAGTTGATACCTACTCTATCTACATAGAAGGCTGACTCTGGGCTTTGTCCAAAATCACTTGAGGTGTCCAGTTACCTGGGTCATTGAACAAAGGAAATGACACAGAGGTCACCTATGAGAGAAGCTTTGAGACTGACCAGAGAGAAGGGGAAATTCCTCCTAGCTGTTAGTATTAGAAGCAAAGCCTTGCCTCACTCGTTTCATTACCTCTTGGATGCTGAGAGGCCCAGAAAGGCAGGCCAGAGTTGTAGCTTTCTCCTGCCTCTTCATGAATCCTTCCCTAAAGTCTGGCCTTGTTAGTTCAAAGAATGACAATTCCACACTCTCCAGGCTGGTTCTCTTGCCTCTGATTGCAGCTCACAATTCCATAGCAACTTCAGCTTTACAAAGCACTTTCTTCACAGTCCTGTGAAGTAGGTAAATCTCATTAACCTCATTTTATGGATGAGTGAGGATGTCAAGCCTTACCTGATTTAGCTCCTCCTGAAGTTTGTCTGCTAATTGGTCATCAGGCAATGGCTTGCTCCAGGGTCATGCAGATAGTGTTAGATTGGCTTTGAGTTTAGGTCTCTTCGGATTCGCAGTGCAGGGCTGCTGTGACTTTACCATGCTGCTTTTGCAGAATCACTTCTGCCTGCACAATTTAAAAGTCCTGGTTTTGTGATGTCCAGCCCTCTGAGAGGAGAAATGGAGAATGGAGTAGAAATGAGCCCAAGAGTTAGAGGCCCTGAGTGAGAATGCTGGTTCTCTACCTCTCAGCTAGGTGCCCTTGAGCAAACTACTTACCCTTTGTCAGCTTTAGTTTCCTCATCTGTAAAATGGGGATATAACAATACCAATGTTACCTACCTCTCAGGTTTGTTATGAGGAAAGCATCCTAGAAATGTCAGCTACTTGATTATATCTTAGGCTAGGAACTTATTTCTATTTCTTCCGAAAATTTTTGTTCATGCCTTTTCCCTTCTCTTCTCCTAGGAAATGCCTTTGGAATCTTAGAAGCTATTCAATTATTTTTCTGTAAATTCATTTCAGAGGCATGATAATAAATATTTAGCAATTGGCTTTCTCAAAAAATTCTACATTATATATTTTTAAGACTAATACATTATACATAAAAAGTGTATAGATCATATAAAAATCATATGTATAATCATATCACATAAAATTACGTAAAAGTATATGTTATACATATTATATTAAATATATATTAAATTTGCACATTCTCTAGTATATATATGATACACTTTTAGGTTTAATCCACACTACTAATGTTTTCTCCATCATCATTCGTCATTCTCTATCATCATCATTCTTTTTTTAAATACTTTTTCTTTTTAAATTTTGAGTTACAAATTCTTCCTTTCCCTTGGAACCCTCCACCACACACTGAAAAGGCAAATAAAATTGTCAATTAATCATACATGTGAAATATTTTCATATTAGACATATCACAAAAAAGCAAAAGAAAAAGTGGGAGGAAATTATTCTTAAATTTACACTTGAGTTCATCTGTTCTGTCTCTGGGGATGGACAGCATTTCTTCATAATTAGTCCTTTGAAATTGTCTTGAATGATTGTATTGATCAAAGCAGCCAAGTCTTGTTAGTGTGTAGTTCTTAGTCAAGTCTTGTCTGTTAGTGTGCTCAATGATCTTCTGGTTTCTTTTCATTTCACTTTGTATCCGTTCATATAGGTCTTGCCAAGTTGTTTTGTTTTTTTTTTTTCTGAAACCACTCTCATCATTTTTTATAGCAGAAGTAATACTCTATTAGTACTCCATAATTAGCACTCTTTTAGTAGAACCATATACCACGATTTGTTCAGTCATTTCTCAACTCGTGCATCCTCTCAATTTCTAATTCTTTACCACCATAAAAAGAGCTGCTACATAGGTCCTTTCCCTTTCCCTTTGACCTCTTTGGGGTACAGATCTAGTAGTGGTATTGCTGAGTTAAAGAGCACAGTTTTATAGCTCTTTGGGCATAGTTCCAAATTGTTCTTCAGAATGGTTAGACCAGTTAAAAACTCCATTAACAATTTGTTAATATATCGATTTTTCCTTATCCCCTCCAGCATTTGTCATTTCTGACAGGTGTGAGGGGTTATCTTAGAGTTGTTTTAATTTGCATGTTTCATATGGTTATAAATACCTTTGATTTCTTCTTTTGAAAACTATCTATTCATATTCTTTAACTATTTATTAAGTGAGCAATGGCTCTTATTTTTATAAATTTGACTTAGTTCCTAGCATATTGAAGAAATGAGGCCTTTATCAAAGAAACTTGCTGTAAATTTTTTAAAAAAAATATTACTTCAGCATCTATGGGACCTTTTAGCAAAATATGGTTTCCTTGATTATCTCTTTTAATTAGGTCTATTTTTATTTTTGCTTTGTCTGAGATTATAATTGCTATCCTTGCCTTTTCTACTTTAGCTGAAGCATAATAGATCCTGTTCCAGCCTCTCATTTTCTTGTAAACAACATATTGTTGGATTCTGGTTTCTAATCCATTCTACTGTCTACTTTTGTTTTAGGAGTGAGTTCACATTCATATGCACAGCTATGATGATTATCTGTATGTTTCCCTCCATCCTACTTTCTTCTGTTTATCTTTCTCACTTTTTATCCTGTCCCTCTCCAAAAGTCTGCTTTGTTTTTCACTACTGCCATCCTTAATCTACCCTCCAGTTTATCATCCTCTTTCCCCTACTGCCATATCTCTAATACCCTTCCCCTTTATTTCCCTATTGGGTAAGATGCCTTTATACCCAACTGAGTGTGTGTATCTATTTTTCCCTTTTGAATTAATACCTAAGAGAGTCAGGCTCAAGCGTTGCTCACCTTCCCATTTTTCCTTCCACTGTACAAGTTCTTTTTTCCAATCCTTTTTTATGTGAGAATTTTTTCCTATTCTATCCCTTCTTTCCCCTTTTTCCAGGCATCCCTCTTTCTTATCTTTTCATTTTTTTTAATCACCCCAACATAATCGATTCACACTTATGCCCTCTTGTCTCTGTAAAGTTCTCACAACTGCCCTAATAATGTCCATCACTTTCTTAAGTTTAGGAATCAACAAAATAATAAATCCAGCCTGGATTCCTAGCAATCACTGATTTCTGAGCTGTAAGTGATCACACTGAAAACTTAACAATTGACTCTTGCCCAATACACCTCCCTGCTCCACACCCTTATTCTCAAAAGTGGGGTAAATTGAGCAGAGTATTTATTGCCCTAAGCACTTTGGCTAGTAAGATTTAGCTACATTAATTTGCGTTGGGGGGCAGCTAGCTGGTGCAGTGTATAGAACATCAGTGCAGGAATCAGGAAGACCTGAGTTCAAATCTTACCTCAGACACTTGACACTGACTAGCTGTGTGACCTTGGGCAAGTCACTTAATCCCAATTGCTTCACCCTGGGTCATCTCCAGTCATCGTGATGAATATCTGGTCACTGGATTCAGATGGCTCTGGAGGAGAGGTGAGGCTGGTGACCTGTACAGCCCTCCCTCACTCAAAACAAAGTCAAGTGCAAGTTATATCATTATTTCTCTGATGGCATGGTCTTCTTCAGCCAATGAAGGATGAACACACACACACACATTGATTTGTGTCATCACCTTAATGCTTAAAATGTAAGTTTTAGTGATCAGAGGTCATAGGGCATATATGTTCTCCATTGTGTCTAGCCCATCAAGGAGGTTAAATATATAATTAGTGATAGGATAGTAAAATAAATTCTCTATAATAATCTCCCCCTCTCAGTTTTATTGGTTTGTTTTTGATGAAAAGAATTAGGAAGGTGGAAAGGAGGAAAGAACATCACAGTGAAGTAAAGTTGACATCTCACTTTTGTTCAACTCCCTCAATTATCCAGAATAGATAATAACCTGAAAGAAGGCTACAGGGTCCTCTGAATAGACAAAACAGCCCTGATTATAGCATTATTTCATCTCTCCTATGCACACTTCCATTCTGTGTGTCATTTCCTCCTAAGATTGTTAGCTTCTTGAGAGCTATACTTTTGTTTTCAGTAGTGAGAGATTCAGTAGGTATTATTAAGTTCCTTCTAATCTGAAGACTCTATACTAGGCATTGACTATCCAAAGACAAAACAGTTCTTACCCTCAAGGAGTTTACTTTCCATTGAGAAGGTAGGTAGAGGTAGAGAACAATTGTCATATTGGTGGAAGATCTCAAGACCTTGATTGGAATTTTTTTTATTTGATTAGAGAAACAATTGAAAAACAATATGGTGTAGTAAAAAGAGCACCAGACTTGAAGTCCAGAGAGTCACAGATTTGTCTTGCATCTGACTCCATTTTACTAGCTGTGTGACCATGGGAAAGTCAGTTAACCTTTTCTGAAGTCTCAGTTTCCTCATCTATAAAATAATAGTTAACAATTCATAATGATAACCACAATTTATATAGCACTTTTATATTTCCAAAATACTTTACAAATATTATCTATTTGATCTTCACAACAACCATGGGAGGCAGGTGCTGTTATTATCCCTGTTTCACCGATGAGGAAACTGAGACAGAGGTTAAGCGACTTGTCCAGGATCACCCAGCTAACAAGTGTCTGAGCCTGGATTTGAACTCAGTTCTTTCTGATTCGTGCTTTCTAACTACATCTAGAAAAATAAGGCTAATCATATCTCACATCTCTACAAGTTTTATGAAGTACTTTTCCCACAGTAATCTTGTGAGGTAGATGGTACAGATATTATTTGATTTACATCTCTCTCCCTTTTTTAAAGCTATCTCAACAAGAATACTTTCAGGAATTGGGTTAGATTGATCTCTGAAGTCCTGTCTAGCTTACCAATCATATGGTCCTGGGAACCTAAGCCCATTGTGTCAGCTATAGCCAAAAAGGGGCTAAAGGAGGAGTAGTGATGCTGAAGGCCCCTTGACTTTGCCAGGAACCCTCTAGCTTGTGCCAGGACTTTCTCTTTCCTATAAAGATCTTAATGGAAAAATGCTTTGGGGCCTCTGTAAATTGTTAATTACTCTGTGATACCAAATCCAACTGGATGAAAAGGTGATTGACCTCTCACTGAGTTTGGGGAGAAGCCAAAAGCCCAGGGATGCCCTTCTAACATCATGGAGGCCTCTACCTCCTGCTAAGTGAGTTCTGCCCTACTAGTGTTCATAGCCTCCTCTAAGCCCTTCACTTCCTGACATGCAAACCCCGGTGGAGTCAACAGTTTCTGGTTTCATTTTAGGGTCTGACTTAGACGAATGACTTTAAATTACTTCCAACGTTCAGTTGATTTAAGATGTCACATAAATGTTCAATGAGTATATATTTAGGGAATGTGTGAACTGGAAAGTAAGAAAGATGTCAGCATCTTTGATTTTGCTCCAACTATAATGTCCCCCTGCTTGCCTCCCCCGTTCAACAGCAGGTTAGACCTTGAATCTATCCAGGCTAAAGTCATTGTGGAAAAGAACTTTAATTGATGCTATCAAAAGTCAAGAATGAATACCCAATGGAAATTGTATCTAGTGGTATTGTAGAATGAGCAATGGCCACAGAATCATGAGACCTATTGTTGAATCTATTGGCCACTTACTAGCTATGTGAGCTCAGCAAGGTCTTTTTATCTCTCTGAACCTCATTCTCCTCATCTGTAAAATGGGGATATTAATACTTGTAACACCTACCTCACAAGGGTATTGTGAGCTAATGTATATTTTTTACTCAAGCTCTCCTCAGCTGCCTCATTTAAGTCTGGGAGATTACCCTTGGTTCTTGAAGCACGTATCAGGAGAGCTGAAGCTCTAGAAGGTCCTAGAAGCTGTGCAGGGCCTGAAATGAACAGGGTTTATTCATTATATGAAGGAGGAGCAACCTAGTGAAGTAGAGAGAGGTCCATTACCATATGGCTGACCATGGGATTATACCAACTCATGAAAGAACTAAAGCAGGGAGTAAACTAGAAATGGAATGGAATGGAATAGAAATGGAAATCCTAATGCCTAAAACTACTTATCACACTGAGTTGTTGTGAGGAAAACCCTTGATGGTTTACAAAATGATCTATGATGGTCAAGTAGATGGTGAAGTGAATAGCGCATCTTAGCCTTGGAGTCAGGAGGACCTGAGTTCAAATCTATCCTCAGACACTTACTAGCTTTGTGACTCTGGGTAAGTCACTTAATCCTGATTGCCTCAAAAAAATTCTTACAAAGTATTCTATAAGTTGTGATTGCTATTTCCAATAGGCTGATTTAGAGAGGAAGGATTAGGCTTTTTCTGTCTGATCCCAATGTGTGGAAGTTACAAGTAAGCAAATTTCTGCTCAAAAAAATAAAAGAGCTTCCTAGCAATAATAACTATATACAAATGGAGTGGCCTAAGCTGAGAGGTCATGAGTTCCCTTGTTTATAAGGTATTTAAGTCAAGGTTTGATGCTTCTTGTCTGAGATATTGTAAAGGGAACTCATACCACACATATTTCTCACATACAATGGCAGAAGTCCCTTCCAACCTGGATACTTTATGATTCTGTATAGATAGTCTTGGTTTCAGGAATCCTCCAGAACCTTAAGAGTTTCTTTCTGTTACCTTGAATTCCCTGAAGATAAGACAGGATCTTTCTATAGGAGAGGAGAGACTTAGCCTGAATGCCTTGGGCTATCGAAAATCAGTTGCTAGACCTAATTGATACCATTGCTGCCAGGAAGGGGAATGAAAAAAGACAATGTTGATTTTCAAAATATTTTTCTGAGGTGGCCTATTACACAGCAGTTTGGAACAGCCTCAAAGTGACCTTGTCATTTTATTTAAAAAAGAATAGTGCATGTGACTTTGGTAACCTTTTGGTTGAGTCTGGCAGAAATAGCCAGGAGGAGAGGTGGAGATAAAAAGAATTCAGAGGAAGCAAGCTGGGAGCATTAGGGATGGAAGGAGAAGAGAAAAGGATTACTGTTAGTTATTCTGGAAAGCTCCTGAATTGTATAGGGAAGACCCATCCCTGAAATTAATTACTTTCTGGGCATCTGATTAAAAATATTGTCTGAGAGCTTTTTTTGCAGCTGATTTCCTCTGTTTATGAAGTGGACTTTCAATGTCAATTTTAAACAGCACAGAGCCTCATCACATCCCCCTCCTTGGAAAATGGGGCAAGGACTCCTTTCCAGCTCTGAAAGCTGGAATCTTGTGGCCTAATCATTTTTTTTAACTCTTAGGTAATCTTGTAAACCAATGAACCAATCAGCTAAAAATCTCACAGGAGAACATTGTGATCGGGGAATTAGCTGGAGTCACCTCCCTAAGTGGTAGTTATACACTTGAATGGTTTAGGATTAAAAAAAAAAGACACCAGAAAAATTAGAGAATTGTAAAAGGATAGAGTTTTATAGAGTCTTTACAACGTAGAAGGTCAGATCGGAAAGGGTCCCTTGGGGTTGTTTGGGTCAATCCCCTCATTTGAATGGATGCCACCGTCTGAAGGGCATCGTTTGTTTTCCATACTTATCTTGCTTCAACCTTCATGGTATAGTGTAAAGGACAAGGATGGGGACTCAGGAGAAGTGAGCTCCACTACTGAATAACTTTGGAACCTCTGGCACGTCACTTCAACATTTCCAGGACTCATTGTTTCCTCTGATAAAAGAAGAAAGTGAACTAGATTAGGGGTTTTTAAGCTGGGGTCTGTGGGCGGATATCAGAAGTTTCTTGAACTTGGATGGGCAAAGAAAAAAACTCCAGAACAAAAAAAAAAAAAGAAAAATCTTTGTCTTCACTAACCTCTTAAGTATTTCCTTATTAATTTAGTCAACAAACATTGTTCTGAGAAGGGATTCATTGGCTTTACCAGACTATCAAAGGGGTCCATGACATAAAAAAGGTAAAGAACCACCGGATTCGATGGTCTCTAAAGTCTCTGCTTGTCCCAGGTTTCTACAGTTCTCTGTGTCTCTGAACGGGTTTCTCTCCGCCCTCCTATCTACACACATCAGTGCCCCAATGCCATTGCTAAGTGTGTGCCTGGTTTTGAAAATGTTTAATTGTGGGATTGGAACATGGGATCAAGAATAAAAAGTAAAAATTGTAAACTAATTGGGCAAGCAATTGATTAGACAAGGCCTTTGTCCTAGGCATTCTGGGGGATACAAAGATACATAATACCAAGTCACCCTTGTTTCTACTTCTTTTTTCTATGAACTCACATGTGCACTTATTTAGTAATGGGGCCTTTATGGGGTTAGCTCTGAAGGTTTCATAAGGAAAAGAACTTTGTGCTCACAACAAAAATTGAGACAATGGGAGAACAAAAGGGAGGAGGCTATGCGAGTATGAAAGTGTGACCCCATGACAGAACTTTGCCCTACCTCCTTTCTGTTCTCTGTCCCTTCCTCAGACAAAGGAAGGGATCCCGTGGGGAGGTATCAGAATGATGTGGAGAACGTGGTCTGGCCTGGAATGTGGTCAACTAATAGTAATTGCTCACATTTATATGGTGTCATTGCTATTCAGTTCAGTTGTATCTGACTCTTGATGAGCCTGTGGACCATACCATCCATGGGGTTTTCTTGGAAAATATACTGTAGTGGTTTGCCATCTCCTTTTCCAGTGGTCTTCTTCGGCAACGAAGGATGAACAAATACATACACAAGGTGAACAGAGGTTAAGTGATTTTGCCCAGAGTCACACAGCTAGTCTGAGGTTGAATTTGAACTCAGATCTTCCTGACTCCAGGCCCAGCTCTCTATCCACTGAATCACCTACCTGCTTCCAGTTGCATTTATATAGCAAAGTATTTAGCATGAATTATAGCATTTTGATACTCAGCAATCTTGTGAAATAGGTGTTGCTGTCATCAGAGAGCTTCAGTGGTTTGCTCAGCATCATGCAGTTAGGATACATCTGAGAGGGCATTTGAAGGTGGGACTGCCTAACTCCCAGCCCTTCACAAAAGCTGTTACATATTTTATATTAATATATATATATATATAATTACATAATTATATATGACACATATGTAACTAACAGAGAAAACTGTCTCCTGGATCAACCCTGACACTGAGGCTCAGCTATCAGCAGCCCGTAGCAAACCAGTCCCCAGAGCATAGGCTGAATTCTCTCCAGCTCCTTCCTTGTCTCCATTGAGTGCCCAGGACTGAAATGTCCCTTGAGGTCTGAAGTCTTAATCTTCCCTCTGATCTATCCTCTTGAGGAGCGTTTCATACTTCAAAATTATCTTTTCCCGGTCCACTAAAGTTGGTCTTGATCTGATTCAATTTTTAAAAATCTGTTAAGTACCTGCATACTGTATCCAAGGTACCTTTCTAGTGATAAAAAAAACAAAAGTGAAAAGTCCCTTGTCATCAAGTTCTTTATATTATATCAGGGGAAAATAGCATAATTAAGTAAATTACAAGTATACGTAAATTAATGAAAAGTAATTTCAAGAAGGAGAGTGCTGGGAGAGGATAAAGAATGTCTTTGTGCAGGTAGGTTCCCCTGAGCTAGGCATTCAAAGAAACTAGGTGAATTTTCAAAAAAGAATTTTCTAGATATAGAAGAACACTTATGGAAATGGGAGATGACATGTCAATTGTGGAGGATAGGAATCTGGTAAGTTTTGCTGGAATGGAGAATAAATAAAAAGAAAGACAATAAAATAAGTCTGGAAAGATAAATAGGATTCATCCAAAATTCAGAAGGCATTAAATATTGGGCTTAGGAGTTTGTATTCTATCTTAGGAGCCACTGGAAATTTTTTAGTAGAGGTCACATCTGTGTTTTAGGAGTATCAATTCAGCAGCTCTATGGAGAATGAATTGGATTAGGGAAAGACTGGTAAGTAGGAAGATCACTTAGGAAGTTATTTCAGTAGTCTAGATGAGAATTAATAATGGCCTATATTAGAGCAGAGACTGTAAAAAGAAAGGGATTGATTATGTGGAGATAGAACTGAAAAAATTTGGAAGCTGAGTGGATGCTGAAATTAAGGGAATGCTAAGAGACAAGGATGATGCCAAGTTTGTGAATCTTGGTGACTGGAAGATGGCAGTACCATCTCTGGAAATGGGCAAGTTTGGAGGATGGATAGATTTTGGGGGAAATTATAATGAATTCTGTTTTGGATCTTCTGACTTTGAGATGGTTATGGGATTTTCAGGTGGAGATAAAGTAATGAGTACTAAAGATTAGGAAAGACCGGTAAGCTTGAATCCTTCTAGGAGTCATTTGCTTTCGAAGGGGAACTTGTTAATACTATTAATATTCCAGATCTTTTCAGTCAGTCAATAAACATTTATTAAGTGTCTACTATGTGTCTGGAACTGTGCAACACAGTAAAGGAAAGGGATAAGAGAATAAGCATTTTATAGCATTTTGTTAAGTACCTTGTTTACAAATATCTCATTTGGTCCTTACAACCCTGTGAGGCAGGTGCTGTTATTTTACAGTTGAGAAAACTGAGATAAACAGAGGTTAAATAACTTGTCCAAGGTCACTCTGCTAGGAAATGACTGAGGCTGGATTTTAATTCAGATCTTCCTGACTAGGTCCAGAGCTCAATCTACTGTACCACCTGTTCCCTCTTCCAAGAAGACTTGGAAATCCCTCTAGGTCTGAGCTGGCAGTTTTTATAGTAAAAAAAAATGTTCAGGAACTAGACTGAATGTAAAACCTTTCTACTTTGGCAAGATCTTCCAGAGTCTTTTATCCAGACTGGCATAGCCTTTGAGGGTTCATATTTATCCCCAAGCCCCAGTGAGGTAAATCCTGCTGCTGCTAACTTATTTTTATATGATGTTTTACAATTTGTAAACCACTTTTATGTTCCCTGCCTCATTTGATCTTTACAATAACTCCATGAATTAGTCATGGTAAGTATTTTTTAACTCTTTTATATATCAGAAAACTTAGGCCCCTACCTAGCTGGCACACTGATAGTATACATAGAATTCATCATTAGGCCTTTTCTACTTGTAATCCACTGATGTACTCTCCAAGAATTCTGGGCCATTCCTAAGTGAGGCATGGGTTAGGTCTTTGGTGGAGGGTGTACCTTAGTGAAAAGTCAATTGGAGAGATTCCAGGCTAGCCAAGGAACATTAATCTCCATACTTACAGAACCTTGGAATGTGGAGGCAGGTTGGCATCATAGATAGCATGCTTCTTGACTTGAGTCAAGAAGAGCCGTGTTCGAATGCCACCTCAAATAGTTATGAGCTGTGGGCAACTATTCAAGTTCCTTATCTTCTTACATTCAGACTGACTTTCTCCATCTATAAAATGGGGTTAATAAAAGTGTTGAACTCATGGGATTATGTGAGGAATAAAATAATATGTGTGAAGTGCTTTGCAAACTTTAAAGTGATATAAATGTTAGTTATTATTATTGTTTTCATAGTATCTATGGAGAAATACACATTGATGTGGAATATAGGCCTGTCTTGTCTCTCCTGTGAGGCTGCCAGTCTCTTATGGTTTCCTTAATATGCATGTAACAGTTTCTTAGGGCTTATAGGCACTCTGTCTTTTACTGTTACCCCTAGATTTAAGAAAACAAGGAATCTGTGAATTTACAAAAATTTTGATAATGGCATTTCCACATAATTTGCTTCCTTTGTAATTTTATGTATTTTTTTAAAAAGGTAATGAAAATATTATTTTTAGAAGGGGGCCATAGACTTCTCTAGACTTCCATACCAAAAAACAGACTTCTATAATAAAAAATGGTTGAGACCCAATGTCAGATTATCTTTAATGGTCCCTTCCAATTCTGCCATTCTATGTCTGATGAATCAATAAATCATTTGACGAACACTTACTAAGTATCCATATTTGCCACCTACCATGTTAGACCTGGGGATACAAAGACAAATATTGAGTGCTCTTTGTCCTAATATTCTGAGTTCTAAGACCCCTAAGACCTCTTACAGTCTGTATTCTATCTTAAGGTCCCTTCTGGCTCAGACATTATTTAAGGATGAGATTTGTTGAATGCATACTTGAGTACATGGTGCCACATTTGAATAAAGAAGGTTCTACTAGAGGCAACTCAGCATTTTAGGCATCACAGGCTGTAGCTGCATTAGAGTTGGGTGTATCAGTAAATACATGGTGGATGGCAGTCAGGAATAGGCATTTCTGCTGCTGTTCCCTCATCCCCTCACAAAATCCAGTGCTTTGTTAGGTCCTCCCCCTTTCCTACTAACCTGTGATTTTAATTGGGTTGGGTGGTTGTCACGGGCGAAAGTCCCCGATCGACCCTCCCGGTGGGTAGTAACCCCTCACTCTGCATCACGCAGCTTCAGATGTCTCTGGACCCGTCCCTGGGGGATCGGAGTTCGTGTGGAAACCAAGCACGAGCCAGGGTGGTAGAGCAAAGCGGGTGTTTATTCAGCAGTTCACATCAGTCCAGTCCCCCCGACCCCCCTAGGGCGTTGCCTTATATTCCTTATCCTTTCCGGGTTCTAGCCCTGCGTCTGCATTGGGTCTTAAGATCGGGTCATCTCTCAACACCTTGCCTTCTAAGGTCATAGTTGGTTGTGTCCCATCATGATTGGTGTGGAGCCCCTTCAGTACCTCCCCGAGGGCGATGCCGTACCTTGTCCACGAGCCTTCCTTGCACCCAGAATGAGGAAGTCATGGGCCAAGCGCGTGACCGCCAGTTAGGGCGGGTATAGACTCCCGGCCGTCACCTATCCACCCAGGAGGTCCGATGGCGGCCCCTCACAACGGCCCCTCACAGGTGGTAATGGCAACTATGTCACCTTGGCACCTTTTCTGATCAGAAGTTGCCCTTTCCACGGAGTATCCTGAGGCCTGGCTGGCAAGAAAGATGAATTTACAAAGTGAGCCAATGGAGCTCCAAAGCACTGACGCCACCAGAAAGAATTACTTGTGGGCTATTTATGTCCTCCATGATAATTTATGTCCTCTGTGTTTGATAGGGAAGAGTAAGTTAACCACATTAAATGCATTCATTTCAAGAATCACAGAACCAGAAAATGTCAAAATAAGTAGAGGCTTGAAATATCATTTAACCTAATAATAACATATCACATTTCTGTGGCACTTTAAGGTTTACAAAGTGCTTTCCTCTGAAAGGGAAGATGACAGGGCAGGCACGATTGCAACCCCATTTAGAGAGAGGAAACTGAGACTCAAAAAACTGAATGATCTGTCCAAGGTCACATGTCTAATAAATGATGGAACTGGGATTTGATCCCAGGGCCCCTGACTCAAAGTATGTATCTGAGTTGAGATTTGAACTCTGATTCCCTGTTTGAAGCCCTTTATGATCTAGACCTACATCATCTATACAACTTAATCTTGTTATTTCCTAAAGGAAATCTGTTCTAGTCATGCCTTCTTCAATTCAGCATGCATTTAAGTCATGCACAAAGACCTGTTTCATTCCTACTTCTTTACGTTCCTTTCCCAGACACCTACTTTAAAAGAAATGTCCACACTCCTCTTCCTTCTCAGTCCAAACTTTTTGAGTCTTAGTGTGAGTCCCAGCTGTCTACACCATTCCTCATTTGTTCAGGGATACTGAATTTATCCCTTCTTTGAAATCAGCACTTAATGACATATTCGCAACATTCACTCAACAAACATATATTAAGCACGTTCAAGGCCTTGGGCTAGATGTTGAGAGAGATGCAGAGGTAAGGTGATTGGCCCTCAAGAAATACACAGGCTATCAGAGGTGATAAGACATGCACACAAAAATACAGAATAAAAAATCATGGTGTAATGAGCATATGAGAGGAGCAGGCAAAGTGCCGCGAAGGATCTTATTGAAGGAATCAAGAAAGACTTCACAGAAGCAGTAGAATATAAACTCCTTGAGGACAGGAACTGTTGTCTCTCTCTGTCCCTTCTCTCTCTCCTGTCTTCTGTTTCTCTGCTCTCTTCTCCCCTTCTTGCTCCTCTCCCTCTCCTCCTCTCTCTTCTCCCTCTTCTCTTTCTTCCCTCTCCTTTCCCTCTCTTTTCCCTCTTTCTCTTCTCTGTCTCTTCTTCCTCTCCTTCTCTCTCCCTTGGAGAGAGTGCTTGATGTCAGTTATGTATATAATAAAGTATCTAGTGAACCCAGTTGTGTATATAATAAAGTATCTAGTGAATTGAGTTGTGGAGGTGATATCTCAGCTATTCCTCTCTTGTTATCTTTGATTATTTTCTGTATATAAATAATTTCTTCTGAACCAGAATGTAAGTTTCCTGAGGGTAAATGGTACGCATGTGTTCTATTCATTTTGTGTCCGTTCACTTCCCTTCACTTTAATGCGTATTTACTGAGTTCTGAGCTTTGAGAGAGGTAAAATATCACTCTGGTCTTGTTGGAAATTGAAATCTAGTATCACCCACAGTACCCAGTGTAGGGTCAGGGTCACAGGTGCTTAAGAAAAAGAACGTTAAATTGAACGGAATCTTGAGCCTTATTACGTGCTTGCTGTGGACCCAAGGATATATCATGGCTGACGTTTGACTCTGGTCCCTGTGAGGAAATTTCACCGCCTCACAGAGACAATAGGGAAATAAAACAGCTGTAGTATGCTTTCTCTCTAGCTCTCTGTGTACCATGTAGGGCAAATTCATTTTTATTTCCTCTTTAACATAGTTCACTATTTTTTCTCATTCATTTAAGAAAGTAGAAATCAAAACATCAGAGAGACTGGCTTTGATGAGAGAAATGAGAAAACCCCCAGGTCCCATATTCTGTGGGCTTAAGAGATAACCCAGATTTACATTTGTCGCCTTGAGTTACCTTCTTCTCTCTACCAGGCTAACTCTTTTATCTCCCTACTTCAGAACTGTGTGGGCAGTAAACTGAGAGAGGGCTTGGCCATGTTAACAATCGCTCTGCTTCATACACATCCCTCTGACCCTGTGATAATTCTCAGACTCCCTCTGTTGCATTTGTTCATCAGATCTTAAGGGGATTGTGACTCAGGTAGGCAAAGGGGGAAAAGATCTTTGACTGGTGAAATTCTAATGCCACAAATGAATTTCATCTTTTTTTAATTTTTCATAGATTTTCACAGAATGAGTAAGTGGCCCTGAAGCAAGAATAAAGAATAAAACAAAAATACAATAATATTTGCTCATCTAATCAACTTCTAAAGGTGAAAAGAACTGTTGGAAAGCAAAGAGCTTTCTTCTGTTACCTGAAATAACCTCTAGTGCAAGTATAGTCTTGTTTTATTGTTCACTTGATATTAATATTTAGAGGATCATTGAGCAAATTCATCTCGGTGGCTACATCTATCAGGGAACCTTATGTCATCTTAGCATAATGGGGAAATAACCTTGGAGAAGAGCTGCTTCACCTGGGTGTTTTTCCACTGAGTTAAAATTTGAAAATAATTAGCAAATAATTAATACAGCAGGATATCATGTTCTTAATACCTGTCAGTCAATTCTGTATGAAGAAGCAGCCTGTTACTCAAAATAAGTTTGTAAAGTTGCCTATTGTCTTTTTGTGTTTTCATCAAGAATACTTTCAAAATGTGCATGGGCCATTTTTAGAATCTGTTAAATAAGATAGGAGGTGGGAACATGGGTTGGTAATTACTGTTATGAATGAAAGATGTTCCCTTCAAAGTTCATGGAGAAGAAAGATTCTCTAGAATAGTGAAGTTTTTCAGATGAACCTTTTTATGCATGACATTCTGCTGAATTGCTTGAACCCAGGATCACTTCTCAATGAAGTCCGTGGCCACCTTGGAAGTGTTTGGCATATTAACCCAGAAAGGGAAAGAAAAAGACAAATAAAGAAAGCCTACTACCTCAGTGATAATGTGTTGTTGCACAGGCAGCTCATTGAGTTAATCCATCAATAATAAATCATGGACAAACACTATAGATGAACAGTGAACCTGAATTGATTGAAAAGTAGACTGAGTTGCTTTTGGGAGGTGGCACAATGCTTTAGTAATCCCAAACTGCTGCCAAAGTCGCAGCTCTAAAATGCTCATATCTTCCAATGATGCAATTAGACGTCAAATTATGAAATATCATGATCTTAGAAAAATTTAGATTTCAGAGGACCTAAAAGGCAATGGGAAAGCATACAGTAGGTGAAAATAAACTATAGCATGTTGTAGTTCATGTACAAGAAGGGGCATAAAAGGCATTTTCAGAGACATGTATTATAGGAAAAGGTGGTGGGCCAGTCACATACCAAGAGCAAGGGCAAGAGATAGATGACACATATATAACATTAGAATCATAAATATGAAAAGAACAAGAGGATGATTTCCATCATGTTGTGTGGATATTCTGTGGAGGATTTATGGAAGAAAATGCATAAGAAGCAGAGGTGCGAAGGTCTGGATAGGTGGGGGAAGTACCTACATTAATCAGATTACAGATCCACTGAAATATCAAAGCAAATTAAATATCTGCCCATCAGTAATTCATGTATCTGTTCTGCAAAGATGGTGTTGGTAAAATGTCTTTTGGTTGATAGAGTTTGCTTAGCCAAATTATTCAACAAATACAAATAAATGTAAGTCAGCAATTATATCCATGAATTTGTTTTTTTTTAATTGATGTGGAAGAACTTTTAATGTATTTTCTTGCTCATCAGGTCAATGAGGAGCATTTTGTTCATTGTGGTGATATCCTGCCCATGAATTTGTTTTTTTTTAATTGATGTGGAAGAACTTTTAATGTATTTTCTTGCTCATCAGGTCAATGAGGAGCGTTTTGTTCATTGTGGTGATATCCTGCCCATGAATTTGTTTTTTTTTTAATTGATGTGGAAGAACTTTTAATGTATTTTCTTGCTCATCAGGTCAATGAGGAGCGTTTTGTTCATTGTGGTGATATCCTGCAACAGCGAGAGTGAGCCAAGTAGGGTTAATAGAGTTCTGTGCAAGATCATGGACACCTGGCACAGGAAACAGGCATAGCAGGTATCTAATAAATATTTGTGATCAAGTATTTATTTACCACTGTCTTTAAACTACCCAGCAACTGGGGATTTTGTTTTTTTAGTTCTATGACATGTATAAGGATCACTATTCAGCAGAATTTTAAAAACTGACTCATTTTATTAGCTATGTGACCATGAATAAGAGACTTAACCTTGCTCTGCTTCAATTTCCTCATCTACAAAATAGGGATAACAAACTTATATCACCTAATTCCCAGAGTTGTGGGGATGAAATTGCTTTGTAAATTCTAGAGCATTAGATAAATGTGAGTTATTGCTATAATTTCTACTTCTTTGTGTCTTTACCAGCTTCTCTTTTTTATGCCTCACTGAATATTGATAATTCTTCATATCTATAAATCTTTATATAAGTTTAATTCTCATAATTGCACATCCAAGAATTTATCACCAAGTGTCCAACCTGGTGGTGATGAGTCTCTCCATAAGAAGTTAATGCTCAGAAAGTGGGAATAATCTGCCCTCTGGGCTAGACCCAAAGTTTTTCCAGCATGGTCCAAAGTTGTTTTGCTTTCATAGTCTTAAAGAACCTAAGATCACCTCCATTCAATTTAATTCAATTCAATAAACATTCACTAAGTTTCTACTCCATACCAGGCACTGTGCTCATCAATGAAGGCACAGAGTGCCAAGAGGAGAAGCTTCTACCTTCAGGAAGCTTACCGTACCATCATGAAGCATCAGAGTAGCTTCACCTATTCTCCACTGATTAAGGAGGTAGTTTAGTTTACCAGAAAGTGCGCTGGAATGAAAGTGTATGAAGTCAGTTTGGGATCCTTCTCTGCCAATATGTGGTTTGTAGAATGTCCTTTCACATCTTTGCGCTCTAGTTTCTTCATCGGTAAAATGGGAATAATTGTACCGGCTCTACTTTCTTCATTTGTCTGCTTGTGAGACTCTAATGAGATCACGTATTTGAAAGCATTCAGTAGCCAAGAAGCACTATAAAAATGGGAGCGTAACACAACAAATATGATGATATCACTAACACTCAAAATGCCTCTCCCCTATTTCATTTTGCGGTTGACAGTATAGTAACAGTTATTTTTGGTGTTTCCTGCTTTTGGACATTCCATTTTCCCCAACAAAATCCCCATGTGGATGCAATAAAGCACATTTTATGTGATTTTAGGAACTTGAAATAAGAAATGATTTATTAACTCTGAAAAGGAATGCCAAGGCAATATGGGGGTAGCAGTAGAGAGACAGCTGGCCCTTGCGTCAGAAAGATCTGGGTTCAAGTCCAGTTGCCATATAATCTTTTATCACCCTAGTCAATTCTTGAAGACTATATGTAAATTGAAGAGCCTTTACTGATCCACCTACATTGGTTTAGGGTTTCCTCCCTGGGAGTTGCCTATGCCAATGAAATTGCAGGTCCAGAGTAATAATATTGATGATAATGATGATGACATAATCCATGTAAACAAATTGATTATGGGAATCAAGTGGTCCTCCATTCCATTTGCGTCTCCTTTGGAGTAAAGATAGCGTCACAGTTTTCTCTGCCTCAGGAAAGAATCAAAATTTGTAAAGCTCCAGAGGTCATTAGGAACCTTGGCCACTGCTTGTATTCAGATCACCACTTGTATAGTTTATATGTACCCACCCGATGTCTTTCTGCTGTCTTGAGCAAGATGGCTACATATAAAGCCAGATTTCATCGCTGACCAACAGATGAATCTGCTAACACACAGTGATCCCCCTAACTACTACCTAGTCCTCCACAAAAATCTCTGTGGGGCCTAAACCTCATTTTTCTTGCAGCCTGACTGGTTCTGTTTTAGGTACTCCTTCTACTTTATAATCTGTCTTTTTTATTAAGGTCTTTTGATAGCAGGATGCTATGATTTATTGTTGATCAGTTATTTTTCAGTCATATCTGACTCTCTGTGATCCCATTTGGGGTTTTCTTGGCAAAGATACTGCAGTGATTGCCATTTCCTTCTCCAGCTCATTTTACAAATGAGGAAATTGAGGCAAACAAGGTTAAATGGCTTGCTGAGGGTCATTCAGCTAGTAAGTGTCTGAGGCCAGATTTGAACTCAGGAAGATAAGTCTTCTGATTCCAGGCCTCGTGTTCCACCCACTGAGCTACCTATCCGCAATGTGCTCTACTCTGCTATACTAGAGATCAAACTCTCACCTGCTGCCTGTTTTTCCATGGTTTAAGAATGTTTTTTTTATATTTAAAAAAATAGTTGGCAGGCAGGATCTGTCTTGAAAACTGTAGTTTGCTGATCCTTGTTCTATACTAGAAATTTCCATTCTGTACTATCTGGGTAGTTCCCTCTCTGTGCCATCAGCTATGAGAGATAGTCACACTTCACTGAGTGATATCCCACCCCTCCCTCTAACTGTGGTACTAGCCTTTTGTGTTGCTACTTTGGTGTATGAGTTAGCTAAGTCTGGGTATCCTTGGAGCCCATTCTCCCAATTTTGGAGATGTTTGTTCCTGGTCTCAGTATCAGGGGTACATGTAAGTATGTAGGGGAGGGCAGGTAGGTGGAGAAAATTGGTATTACTATAGTTTTGGAAGTTCCTGGTCCCATTGTGGAAGGATCATTATGGTCACGATCTGGTAGAGGAGAGGAAAATTTGACCATCTTCCTCACCAACTGTTAGGAGAAATAATTAGTGCTGAAGCTGGGAGCACCATGGGAGTGGCACAGCCTCTCCTTAGGACTATGGTTAGACCTTCTTCCTCCTCCTGATGTAGCCTGGAGAATATATGACTGTTCTGATCATTCTAGTATTGCTAGTGCTTTCATTTTTATATTCCCAGCCTTGGGAGACCTCTTAAACTACAAGCTACAGCATGCCAAATAAAGATCACTTGTCTTTAGATTCACTGGCCAGCTAGTTTCTTTTTGGCAAAACTCTAAGTCCCCAAAGGCATCAGTGAAAAAATGGGGAACCCAAACAACACATGCAGAATAGAGAATACTGATAATAAGGCCCCAATCTCTGAGAAAAGTAGTAGCTTCAACCTAGTGGGCAGTGTGCTGTTCCTCTAGCAGCTAGGTACATCATGGCTGACATCTGAGAATGGATGCCGAGCCACCGAGAGCAAGCAACCATGGGTTTATCACTCCTTGTGACAAACAGTTCGATAGTAACTATCTCTGCTTCACATTGAAACAGACATTGGAGTACTAGACAGAAGGGACTGGAGACTTATTCTAAATATATTGAAGACATTTTAAGGCCCCCAAATGAACTTTAACTACATTTGACTGTAAACATTTTAAGAAATCCATATGGAGTTAGAAACAATTGCTTAAAGATTTCCTGTTGTTCCAAAGTAGACCAAGGGCAAGGGCTAGTCAGCAGTATTTACTGAGAAGCAGTACATCACAGTGGATAGAGTGCTGGAGTTGTAGATAGGAAGACCTGGCATTGAATCCTGCCTCTAGGAGTACTTAGTAGTGGTGTGACCCTGGAGAAGTAACTTCCCCTCTCTGAACCTCAGTTTTCTCATCTGCAAAATGGAAAGTTTAATACCTGTTGTACCTCCTTCTCAGTGATGTTGTGAGACTCAGATTAGATAAGGTATGCAAACCTTTTCAAACCTTAATGTGCTACATACAGTAAATGTCAGTTTATTTTTTCTTCACTACTGAATATTTTCTGTGTGTGTGTGTGTGTGTGTGTATGTGTACATGGGGGGCAGGTAGGGGTAGAGGAGATAATAACAATATAAGAAATGTGGAAATACTCTCAAGGAACCAGTAGTCTAGTTGAAAGGGATGAAACAATCCATTAGCAAGCAATCAGTTTTAAAAAAATCTATTTCTCCTTAATTACATGTGAAAAGATTTTTGACATTAAAAAAATTTTAAGTTCCAAATTTGAGAAAGCAAGCCATTTGCTATAGATTATACATGTGCACTCAAGCAAAGCATATTTTCATATTAGCCATTTTGCAAAAGAAAACCAAAAAAAGAAAAATAAAGAAAACTAAAAAAGTGTGCTTTAATCTGCAGTCAGACTCCTTCAGTTCTTTCTCTGGAGGTGGATAGCATTTTTCATCATAAATCCTCCACAGTTGTCTTGGGTCACTGTATTACTGAGAGTAGCTAAGTCATTCATAGTTGATCATTGTATAATATTGCTTACTACGTACAATGTTCTCTTGGTTCTGTTCGCTTCACTCTGGGTCAGTTCACATAAGTCTTCCTAATTTTTTTCTGACAGCATCCTACTCATCATTTCTTTTAGCATAATAATATTTCATCACAGTCATAAACCACAACGTGTTCAGTCATTTTCTAATTGATGGGCATCCCCTCACTTTACAATTCTTTACTGCCACTAAAAGATTCTTTGATCTCTTTGGGATACAGACCCAATTTTTCCATATCCCCTTCAACATTTGTCATTTTCCTTCTTTGTCATATTAGCTAATCTGATAAGTGTAAGGTGGTACTTCAGAGTTGTTTTTATTTGCATTTCTCTAATCAATAGTGATTTAAAGCCTTTTTTCATATAACTATAGATAGCTATAATTTCTTCTGCTGAAAATTGCCTGTTCAAATCCTTTGACCATTTGTCAATAGGGGAGTGATTCATATTCTTATAAATTTCAACAAACATTTAAAAGCCTACTGTGTGCCAGTCATTCTAGGTGCTGGATATACAGAAACAAAAATCAGAATTGTACCCACCTTTAAGGAGGTTACATTTTAAGGGAAAAGACAGTATCCAACTCTGCAGATACATAGAAAACAGATGCAGAGTTCCCCAGGGGAATGGGAAGGCCTTAGCATCTAGGGGTGGGGAAATAGAAAGGACCCGGAAACTCTTTATATAGAAGGTGATGTTTGATCTGAATCTTCAAGTAAATCAGTGATTCTAATTTGAGACAATGTATGAGGAAAGCTTGGAAATAGTTACAAAAGCATACCTTAGTAAATATAGTTGACCAAAAGAAAGTCACATTTTGCTTCAAGGTAAGGAAAGAAGAATGTTCTAACTCAGAGTTATCCACAGACAAGGGTACAGCTTGGGGAGCAGTGGATGAGTACTCTTGTACAGTCTTCTAGGAGTAGACTGATGACCCCTAATTGATGATATTTACGGCTAGATAGCATTTATATACCCCTTTAATGTTTGCACAATGCTTTACAAACATCATCTCATTTTTATCCTTACTGAGATAGGAGCTATTACTTGTAGTATTCTCATTTTACAGAGGAGGAAACTGAGGTAGACAGAAGTCATATGACTTGCCCAGGGTCACACAGCCTTTTTTCTGGAAGCAGAATTTGAATTTATGTCTTCAGGACTCCAGAGACAGAGCTCTATCTAATGAACTACCCAGCTGGTGTTGGGTAAACCTCAAGGTTCCTTCCAACTCTGAGAGTGTGAGTTTCTGATTCCATAAGCACACTGGATAGCCTGAATGCCGAGAACTTGAAGAAGGTCAGAGTTTAAGGCTGCATGGAGATGAGTGGGTTGATACATAACCTGAAGACTAAAATTCCTTAAGAGAAACATATGAAGTTACTTGGTGTTTGGTGTTTTAGCTTCATCGTTCTTGTTTTTAATTGCTTTCAGATCCATATGTTAAAGTGCTGAATTTTAAGAGGAGCATATGGTTGCTCTGGACCAGTGTCTGTTTTCTCTAAGTTCCTTGGCTCTAGCATCTTTGCAGCTTTGGCAGGCGAGAGTGGAGAAGCTGGAACAGGGGAGCCTGTTCTATTTGGGTGAATTATATAAGTGAAATCTGCTTTTCTCACTTGCTTAAGAACAAGGAGGGTTGACATTTAGCACTCAGAAGCTGGCAAGCTGTTGACTTTGCGATACTTACCCTTTTCCCCCCTCCTCTTACAAGTTTATTTCTTCAGGGTAATTTGTGACCCAGGAGATGATGACAAACTTTCAGTGTGGCATGTTCTTGTTCTCTGAGAATAGATAAAAATAACTGAAGAAAAGAAGTTTCATTTTCTCAGTAATGCAGGCAGTCAGGATACGGATGGCATTTGTGGAAAATTTGTGTCCATTGGTCAGCAAGGTACATGCTGTTCTCTTCTCCTTGGAGTAGAAGGTTGGGCCAAATAAAAGAGCACAGAGTTCATTCTGTTGAGCAGGATGGATACAAGGTAATTCCTGAGTGATCTTTTCTCCATACATAAATTAGAATTGAAAGACTTTGGATATATAATACTGTCTTGGTTGTACCTTTTCTTGGTGTCACCATGTTTGGGGTACCAAGACAGATTCCTAATTATTTTGGTCAGAAATCTCCCTACATTCTCTTCCTTAATTCCCTGGGGACTTTCTTCTCTTCGGAGAGGGTGTGAGCCTGATATCTTCCTCAGAACTAGGGAGGGCTTATCTTTGTTTCTAGCACACCCTTGCCTTCCCTTCCCCTCTCCCACCCATTACTCCAGTTTATGCTCAGTTGGCATTCCAATCAAATATAGGGAAAGTTTTCATTTATGAATTCTTGGAATATAGGTATGAAAAACAAGGCTTTGATAAAGCCCACTGGGATTCAAATAGAGCTACTTGATTATGTCTTTAAACCAAATCTCTCTGACTCTCCCTGACTGACCAATAATAGGTCCCAGCCCAAGCCTCTCTTACTCGTTGTTTGGGTTTTGATGGCTCAGAGTGAGTGTAAATAGCAATTGTTTCTGTTCTGGGCAGAAACCTGGAGGGTCTTCCCTTCCTAGATGAACTCTTTGGAGAAGGTGAACTAGGCCACTTTTTGCCTCACCTCTTAGCCAGCCTTTAATCACTGAATGGGTGTCATTTCAGACAAACTGAGACCCAGGAAAGATCTTAGATTTAAAAGGCCAACATCTTCCACTGCATCTGGGGTCATCTCCAGGCATCCTGACCTCTGTCTTACCACTGGGCTCAATGACTCTGGAAGAGAAGGTGAGGCTGAGGACCTTTGAGCAGCCCTGCCTCACTTAATCCAATTCACTTGCAAAGCAAGGCATCACCCTCCTGGTGTCATTGGTCTTCTCTGAGAATGAAGGCAGCAGGTGAGTAGACTGGCATTGAGATGAGCACTTATCATTTTTCCATGTCCTCATTGGAAAAAAAAAATGGCTCCTTTCGGGGGGGGGGAGGGCCTGAGACAATGACTAAAGGGGAAAGTCATATCCAAGAGGAGAATATATTGGCCCACAAAAAGGGTGGGTGATGAAGAACGGCTGGCACCAGCCTGCCTGCCCACCAGCTCAATGTAGTGGCACTCCTGTAACATACGTATTTTATATTTACTTATCTGTGTAGATGTTGTTCAACAATAGAATGTAAGCTTCTTCAGAGCTGGGGCTATTTTGTTTTTTTCTCTCTATCAGTCAATCTACCTTTATAACCCGATCTATCTTTCTATATCTATCATTCTATTATCTATCCACCTATATACTTTTCTTCCTTTGATCTGTCTATTTATCAATCTACCTTTCTATCTATCCATCTTTTCTATGTATGGGTATGATCTTAATTTCTAATATGTGAACACCATGATTTTTATTAGTTTGGCCTAATATAAAATTGTTTTGTTTTGTTTTTGTAACATCACATTGTTAGGTCAATTTGAACTGTTGTGATTATCTGAAGTTCATAGGTCTTTCATATTTCTGTTTTATACTTGGGAAATTAACTTTTGAACCCAAATTCAAGATTTTACATTCATCTCTGTTACAATCCATCCTTTTAGTTTGGATCCTTTTATCAAACTGACCTGTGGAACCTTTTTAGTCTCTTAAGCCCAATGAACCCTGAAGCCCATAGATTGGACAGCAATAGGTCCCTGCCCAGGCTCCATTTAGTGTCTGGTTTAAAGTGATTATCAGTAGTAACAGTTTCTCTTTCCCTCCCAGGTTGATTTAGTTATTTTTTTCTTTTGCTCATTAAAGGGACAATTCACTGACTACTTCTTAAAGAGACCTGTTCACTGAATGAGTGTTACCTCCCTCTAAGTGAGTACCTGAAAATGCCTAGCCTGAAAAGGCCAAGGTCTCCCACTGAATTCTGGGCCATCTCCAGTCATCCTGATGAATATCTGGTCACTGGATCCAGAAGGCTTAGGAGGAGAAAGTTAGGCTGGTGACCTGCACAGCCCTCCCTCACTCAAAACAAAGACAAGTGCAAGTCATGTCATCATTTCTCTGATGTCATGGTCTTCTTTGAAAATGAAGGACGAACACAAAATAACAATAATTATGTGGTCTATCAGGAAGCCTGGGGAAAGTCAGAAGCACAATGAAGGTTAAGTATCTGTTTGAGAAGTAGTTTTAGACAAGCTTTTTGTGGAGCTTAAGCATAATGTGATATTTGGGTTTACTTTTCTGGACTTCCATTTCCTTATCAAGGAACCCCAAGATTGTTTAGTTTTATATTTCAATTATTCTATAAATGTAAAGGCTTTCTTTCTTTTGAGGGGCAATATCATGATTCATAGTCAAAAGAATATACAACACCACCCTTAACAAAATGGCAAAAGTATCGTGTCAACTCTATGTTTCCTAGCTCCTAAGTATGACCTGTCAACATGATGTGAGAAAGAAAGTGTTCCCTAAATATATATATCTAATAATAAGGGGCAGGTCAGGAAGAGCAGGGAACAAATGAGGAAGAGCTCATCCTAGCAGGTCATCTGATATTTAGGTACTAGCTGTTGTCCTTTCTAAACTGCAGAATGGCTGAAAGTTGTCTGTTGCTCAAAACTGAGCATCATGGGGATAAAACTTTGTTTCCTACCCAAGTCAAGGTTTTGATCTCCAGTTACCATAAGCCTGTTCCAGTTCAGTACAATGAAATACTAGTCATTAAAAAAACACTTATTAAGTGTCTATCTAATCTTGGCTGTGGGACTTTGGACACATTCCTTATCATCTTAGCACCCCCACACTATTCTCAAAGAATATATGTTCCAGAGAGCATGGGATGACCTGGATAGGCATTTCCTAAACCAATGAAATAACAAGTCCCATAAAAAAAATGAACAAGTCACTACCTTAGCCTTTAGATACATAAAAACTAAAATGGAGGTGATTCTTTCCTCATGGAGCTTATATTTTACTGGGTGTGAGTGTACATCATTTAATCAGGTAATTTGAGGAGAGAGAACAACTTAGTGAAGAATCAGGGAAAGTTTCATGAAGGAGAGAAAGGAAAGGGGATGACATGAATCTGGCTAACTGGAAAGTGCCCTATTACAGAACTAAGAAATTTGAAGGAGGGGGCCGGATTAGGATTGGATGATCTCCATTTTGTATATGAGAAGTTTTACAGGACCTCCAAGTGTTGATGTTCACCAGTCACCAGAGCCCAGGAAAGAGTTTAAAATTGGATTTGTGCAGAGCTGAATAGATGAGAGATGATTAGGTCACAAAGAAAGAATATGTAGGGAGATGAAGAGAAGTTCCAACATAGAGACTTGAGGTCCAAGGGAGTAGGAGGGGGAGACTGAAGCAGCAAAGGAAACTTGAAAGAAGTTAGATAATTACGAAAACTAGGAGTGAGCAATGCTATGGAAGTCAAGGGAAGAAAGAGTATAGATAATCTGCGGGAAAGGTAAAAAGCATCAAAAGCTGTAAGTGAGGCTAATGAGCCTAGGGCCATTGGAATTAATAGTCAAGAGCTCACCAGTGACTTTAGAGAGAGCAGTTTCTGTTGAATGGTCCTATCAGAATCTGGTGCTAAGAAGTTGAGAAGGGAGTGGGATAGTCAGGAAGAGGAGGCTCTAAAAGAACATAGCTCTTTCTAGTATCCTAGCAATGAAAGGTGGGAGATGGATAGGTCCATAGGTGGGGGGATGCCAGGGTGAAGTGAAGGTTTTTCAAGGATGGAGAGACCTTGGCTTATTATATAGCACAAAAATAGAGACAACAGGAAGGGAAAGATTGAAGATAAGTAGATGCAAAGGAAGAGATGGATTTAAAGACATAGATACAACCATGACAAAGAGAAGGACCATTTCTTTCTCTAGACTGGTGGAAAAGAAAGAGGAACTGAAATTTTGGATTTTGAAACAGGGTAAATGAGGGAATTCCTGGCAAATGCTTCCATTTTTCAGTAAATTAGGAATTAATGTCATTTCTAAGAGAAAGTAGGTAAGAGAGGGTAAACTCGAAACCTTAATACCCAGTCTCTGAATCTCAGTTTCCTCAATAATAACACTGCTTGGGAGTCTGTTGTATGTAGTGTCATACACATGCACAAGGTGTACATCTTTTTACTCATTTCAGTTTTGATTATTTTTAAACATTTGAGTTCCAAATTCTCTCTCTGCCACTCCTCCCCCACGCACTGAGAAAACAATCAATATGATATCAATCATACATTTGAAATCATGTAAAACACATTTCCATATTCACCATGTTGCAAAAAAGCAAGAAAAATCAAGTAAGAAAATGATGCTTTCTTTGTCAATTGGTTTTCTCTCCAGTGGTGGATAGCATTTTTCATCATGATTCCTTTGGAATTGTCTTGGATTATTGTATTGATCAGAGTAGCTAAGTCTTTCACAGTTACTCATCACTGTAGTACTGCTACTTCTGTGTACGATGGCCTCCTAGTTCTGCTCACTTACTTTACGTCAGTTCACCTAGATCTTCCTAGCGCTTCCTGAAGCTATCACACTTGTCATTTTTTATAACATAACAATAATCCATCACAATCATATGCCGCAACTTGCTAAACAATTCCTTAATTGATGGGTGCCCTCTCACCTTCTAATTTTTTTGCCACTACAGAAAGATCTGCGATAATTTTTTTAAACATATAGACCCTGTTCCTTTCTCTTTGATCTCTTTGGAATACAGACTTACTGGTGGTATAGCTGGATGAAAGGGTTTTCAGTTTCATAGCCATTCAGATTGTTCCTCAGAATGGTTGTTTACAAATCAGCTGTGATTTACTGTCCCTTTTTTCCACATTCCCTCCACTATTCATCATTTTCCTTTTCTGTTATGCTAGGCAGTCTAATAGGTGTGACGTGGCACCTCAGAATTGTATTAATTTGTATTTCTATAGTCGATAGTGATTTAGAGCATTTTTATCATATAACTATAGGTAGCTTTGGTTTCTTCTTCTGAAAACTGCCTGTTCATATCCTTTATCATTTATCAGTTGGGGAACAGCTCTTATTTTTATAAATTTGACTCAGTTCTCTACATATTTGAGAACTGATGCTTTTATCAGAGAAACTTGCTACTGTTTCTTAAATTACTTCATTGTGATACCTTTTAGCAAAATGTAGTTTCCCTTGTTACCTCTTCTAATTAGATCTATTTTTGCTTTTGCTTTGTCTGAGACCATGATTGACTACGTGCAACATATATTTTTGTTATATAGGTATGTACTTTGAAAATACTCACTTTTGCCATAATTAAAATAATTGTCCTTTGAAAGCTAAAACATGTAGAAAGCTACTTCTAAAGATGCTTTGCAGTAGCAAAAAACAACTGTTATAATTTCAGCCTTGCAATCCAATATAAGCTGCAGTATTTAGTATTTATCTGACATGGAAAGCTTTCAAATGGTTGAAGTAGCTCTTTGCTCATGCTGAAAACAGACAGACCTTAAAAAAATACAAACCATTTATGGAAATAGCCATTGTCCTCAAACACATTCATTTTGTTTTAATTATATTTGGTGGAGCTGCTAAGCTTTAACTCTGAAAACTGCCCAGCAATTTCTTTTAGAACAGTATAATTTCTTCTCCTTTCCCCTCACTGTGACACAGTTAACCTGCTGTATCTGGAAACTCTCTTTTGGCTCTCAGCTTTGGCTCTCAGTCCCAACTGGCTCATTTAACATCTTCAGAAAGAAGCCTCATAGTGTCCTAGAAAGTGCACTGGGCACTGAGGCAATGACAGCACAGAACAGAGCAATGAAAAACACCCAGGAGTGGTCAGCTGAGAAACTTGGGTTTGGGCTCTAGCTTACCCACTGGCTAGCTGGGCCTCAGTTTCCTCACCTGTATTATGAGGAGATTAGACTAAGTGATCTCTAAGGTGGCTTCCAGCTCCAATAATGAACATATGAGTCATAAGACCAAGGTTTGGTGCACTAGCTTAAGCATTTATCGCTCAAATGAAAACCAAACTAAAATAAAAAGCAAACAGAAAATCCCTGGTCACAATATATTCCTAGACCCCATGATAAAATCCTGTCCAGGTGGGTTGTAAATGAACAAGTTGGCGACTTTGTTTATTATCTGTATCCTTCCTTGTCCAGTTTACCTCGCCAAGGTTCCATTTTCTCCAGTGTAAAATGGGTCCCCAAAGACTTGCACTCAACAGAACTAGTTATCTTTAGGATCACATGCAATATTTGTAAAAGTGCTTTTCAAGCTCTAAAAAACTCTCTGAAATATAAAATGTTGTTGCTGTTGGATCCAGAGTGCATTAAAATTGTAAATTCCTTGAGGACAGCGCCTGTCACACAGTAGGTGCTTAATACATTGCCTATTTACTGATTGATTAAAGGAGAGCATCATTTTAAAAGGAAGATTGATTTTAATTTTATAAGCCGCCTAGTGTAGTGTAGGGCTTCTTAAATAATTTTGTGTCACTGACCTCTTTAGTAGTCTGGTGAAGTCTTTGGACTTCTTGGAATAATGTTTTTAAATGCATAAGATCACAAAGGAAGCTAATTATATTGAAATTCAGTTGGTCTGTCTGTATATCTATCTATCTGTCTATCTATCTATCTATCTATCTATCTATCTATCTATCTATCTATCTATCTATCTATCTATCTATCATAGACTCCAGGTTAAGGACTCTTAGATAGTAGCAATCTAGCATGATTTAGAGTTAGCAGAGACCTCAGAAAGTAACCACTTACTAAGTTGTGTGTCACTGGGGAAGTAACTATATCCTTCTACACCATAGTTTTCTTATCTGTAAAATGGATGTAATATTTTTGCTTCTTAGCTCAGCATGTTTTGAGAGTCAGGGAATAATGTATGTAAAATGTTTTCTATTCTGAAAGCTCCAAATATAACGTATTATTTACAGAGAGCTATCAAAGTTCAAAATTATAGGAAAAATAACCCACTTTTATGAAGTGCTTTCAGTACAACATCCAAAGCACTTTTCAGTATCTCCTGT